>AGDA01062179.1:0-10076 GCA_000281935.1 Mengenilla moldrzyki | reverse complement strand
TTGATTATGTCTTTAGAAGTCTGCGATATTCAACTTTAAACTATCATTTTCTTGCGTGTATCCAAGATTAGATTTGAAAAAAAGTACCAAACATTAATATGTTAAAAACATATTTATAATATTTTACATCTTATAGTACAATATAAATTAAATGTTTCTCACAATCAAATATGTTATATTTAAAAGCATAATTGTAACAAATTTAATCAGTATCAAACTACTGCAACAAACGTGACGAAAATTTTTAAAAAATATTTGAAAACTTTTATAAAACAACAATTGAAATGTTGTAAAACATAATGACGTAATATGAAAACAATAATCAAATGTTGTAAAACAAAATTACAAAATTTTTAAACACATATGGAAAAATTATTTATATATTATATAACTAACACCAGAAATATGTTTCAAAATAATGCTTAAAACATATTTACAAGCAAGTTACAAAACACTATAAGAAATATGTTATAAAAAGAATGGTAAAATTGCTTTGAAAAAGTGTTAGAAGAATAATGATAAAACATAATAATATCACCAAACGTATGTTACGAAAAAATGTTTAAAACGTTTTAAAAATTACATAAAAACAATTTAAAAAGAACATATTTTTAACATTGTTGTAGCATATAAAACATGTTTCAGAAAATTGTCACAAAACTTTTCATGTAATATTAACATGTTGACAAACTATTTTTGGAAACCAAATGTGAAGAATTTTGAGATCGACATCGCATTGATATCACTGTAAAAGCGTAGTGCGAGGCTTTTCTCACTCAGACCTCAAATTGTCATATCATTTTAAAACCTCACTGTGATATCTGTGATATCACTATCCAAAAATTGTTAGTTACATTTAATTACATTATTTATTGTGGAAAACACGCATGTGAAAACTGTGATATTAATTAAAAATAAATAAGTTGATACTTAACAATTCACCTAATTTATCTAACATTAAGTTATTAAATACTATGTTATTTCGTTCATTTGAAATAGTATACTGAAAAAAATTTCATAAACTGTTTTCATAAAAGGATTGTTTTAAATTTTATGAAAATTTATACTAAATTTATAAAAAATTTCACAAAATTTTTAATGTCTAGTGCAGCGATGCCCAACCTACGGCTCGTGGGCCGAATCCGGCCCGCGAAAAGGATAAAACCGAGCAGCGAGCGAGCTGACACTAACTTCTTGTTTTTGTAAAATATCTAAAAAAATTATAAATCATATACGTAATAAAAATCAAAATTTTTTATTTTTTAATGTATATTAATATTTTTAGAGTGACTGATAATCTTATAATAGGTCAAATTTTGTAGCAATATTCAATGCAAACATTTGTTCTGTTTAATTTAGTTCTGATCGCACCATTAATTTATAAACGTATTATTTTCATTTCATTTACAACTATTGTGAAAAAAAGCACAAAAATATTTATGAATTTATTGAAAATGTTGCGTCTTTTTAACTAAAGGTGTCGCTAAAATACACAATTATAAAAAATGCGACCTGTGAGATCTTATGTCATATTGAATCCGGCTTGCAAGCAAAAAAAGGTTGGGCATCACTAGTCTAATGGATATATCATAAATTTTATAAAACGGGAATTATAAATTTTATTAAAGTTTTTCAGTTCAACTAGGTTTTAAAAATTTAATGCCAACGAACTTGACTTTTTGCTAATTGAATCAAATTTTTGTCATTTCGACATAAAAAACATGATGTCGTTATTTCTTAAATCATTTTTCGTCAATTTCATATAATTGAATTGACACATGCGCATTATAAATCAAATTTCTATCTAATTGGTGGTGTTGTGTATGCGGAGGAAAAAAGCCCTACTATCAAGGGTGACCAGTTTCCCCTTGATAAGTTATTAATACTTATACAAAAATGTATACCTAAAACTGTAATAAATTTTTATTTATTTTTTACAGAAATTCAGGAAAGACGTTAACGTACCTTGATCTCAGTCACAACCGTTTTAACAGCATACCGTTCAGTGCAATAAACGAACTAAAGGCACTACATCATTTAAACTTGCAAAAGTTAATTTTCCATTTCGCCAAACAGAGCTTTTATTACAGTAATGTTTTATTATTTTCTTTTGCATAAAAAAGTAATCAAATAGAAACCATATCAGGCCAATGGAATTGTCACCTAGGCACAACACTTAAAACCCTATTTTTAGCAAGCAACGAATTAGAGAGTTTAAATAATGATCAAGATAACGAGCAACACTTAGGACAACTGAAGTCACTAATTTGGTTAAGTCTGGACCAGAATTCTATCAGGGATGTAGCTAGTACAAAAAATTTGCCAAATACGTTACAAACGTTGAGCATGAACGATAACTTGCTGGAGCATTTCCCGTTCCATTTGTTCAACAGTTTTCCGAATTTGCAGTGGATTTATTTAAGGGCGAACCGAATTCACGAAATGAGCCACTTTTTTCGTCAGTATTCATACAATCACAAGTTTCAGGACACTAATTATTGGGTGGAAAAGGTGGACGTATCTGAGAACAGAATTGGCCAATTTCCTCGCTTAACTTTGGCTAATTCTAAGGCGATTATAGTGATCCGGGACTTTAACTTGTCCTTTAATCTGATTGAAGAAATACCTGATGATGCCTTCCATAACCTCCGCACAGATCGTCTAATAGTAGCTCATAATTTACTTCGAAGGATAGAAGTCGATGCCTTCCGATCTGTGGCCAGTACCTTAACTTATCTAGACTTGGATCATAACTTTTTGAGAAGTGTACCAGAAGCTTTAACTCATTGTGTACGATTAAAATATTTATATTTATCGTCCAATCTTATTAGTGAGCTTCCTACCGATAGAGTCTTGTTTCCGGCTTCGTTAAAAGCACTCAGCTTAAGCAATAACCAAATCCGGAAACTAAACGGGGCTGTTTTTGCACGTCTTTCAACCCTATCCTACTTGAATATAGGGTACAATCAGTTATATAGATTGACCAAATCAGACCTGCAACCCTTCTGTAGTACACTAAAAGCTTTACTTTTACACAATAATCGATTAACAGACCTCAATAAAGATGTGTTCGGCTCCTGTGAACAGTTACGTGAGCTTAGTCTGAGCTTTAATCCTATGCGTAACATTCACAAAGACGTATTCCATAACTTAAGCCGGTTAGTAAGTTTAGAGATGTCGTTCAACGATTTAGACGAAACCATAGAACAAAGCTTGAGTCCTCTAGTTAGTATACAATGGCTGCTTTTGGACAATAATAATTTCAAACGGTTACCAGCGTTGGATAAATTTAATAAATTACAGTATGTGAATTTCGAATGGAATAAAATGAAGAACATTAGTATCGATTGGCAAAGACTACAACACTTGTATGACTTAAGACTGTCTTATAACTCTATAGAGGTCTTGACTAACTACCAATTTAGTAAAATGCTTAGGCTACGGTCGATCTTTTTAAATGGAAACAAAATTAAATCGATTGAAACTCAAGTTTTTTATCAGTTACCGGCTTTAGAAATTGTTATACTTACTGATAACTGTATTGATGTTATTTCAAATGCTAGTTTCTCACATTTGCCTCGCTTAAAATTTCTGAATTTACAACGGAATCGATTGAAAACACTCAATCTTGCAATGCTAGAGCGAGTAGGAGCTATGGAAATAAACGCTGTTAATGATAATAGATTAATAACGTTAAATATGAGTCAGAACCTATTAAGCGTTTGTGAGACTGGTGTCAATGGTGAACTGGAAAATACAGTTGTTGAAGTTATTGATTTGTCAACGAATAAATTTACGGATTGGCCCTCGTGTCTATCGTTATTAAGGCATTCATTACTGATAGTGTATATGCAAAATAACCTATTGGAGACTGTCGAGATTTTGAAAAAGACTCGTTTCGAACACTTGCATACTATGAACATATCATCAAATCGTATTGTTACCTTGGACAAGAATTTCCTAAAGAGTTTTCCTAGTTTACAATTGCTAGACTTAAGTAATAATAAAATAAGGTCTTTGAGTTATGAATCATTTAAGGAGTCTTATCAATTACGTAGCTTGAACTTAAGGAACAATTTACTTAGTTACCTACCAAAAGCAATATTCGCACATACTAGATTGGAAGTTGTTGATTTGAGCTGTAATAATTTTAGTACGATACCAAAAAGTGCCCTTAATTTGGAGACTATGAGGTATAACACTTTCGAATATATAACTAAAGTTTTATCTAGACGTATTTTGAATTTCACGTTCACTAAACTGATTAATTTATTCATCGTTTAAGTTTACTTGATTACTAATTTGATTACTATTAGTAGAAAAGACCTTTAAGATATTCTCTAAGTGTCAATGATCTATTTACAGTATCTTAAAATTAATCATCTAGAGCAGTGATTCTCAACCTGGGCGATACCGCCCACTGGTGGGCGAACGACATTTTAAAGTGGGCGATTATTTGACTATATGCTTTTTGGGGGCGATAGTCATTTTGCGTGGGCGAAATCATTTTGAATACCCGCTTGCAGCGATGGCTTACCAAATCCATATATAAGGGATACCACTGAATTTTTTTATTACGCCTCGGCCGCCCATAATGTGTGCATGTATTAGATTCGCTTTGTGTGTGTAACGGATTCAAATCTTTAGGCAAATGCTAACTAAGCAAAGAAATCACTTAAATATTTTCGGACAAAGGGATTATATCTCTCAAAATTAGAACCAAATGTTATTAAACTTTGCAAGTGTTATCAGTCTTAAGGTTCTCATTAAAACTTTAAATTTCATTTGGCTTATTATTTATGTTAGGTTAAAATTAAAGCAAATAATTGTATTACTTTATGTGTTTTACCTTTTGTAGGTTAGTTTAAAATTCTAAACAATAAATGTCATTCTACTTTTGTTCTTTTCAAATTTCTTTGGATATATCTTACTAACGGCTAATTTTAACCAAGCCTACCTTATATTAGAAATTATCATGCAATTTTTGTCCTTTAAAACTTATAGGGGACGAATTAAAAAGTAGGTCTTACATTGCGGACGTTTAGTCCGAAAAGGTTGAGAAACATTGATCTAGAGTATACTTTTATTTTGGGATCTATTATTATTATTTCACTTTGAAAATTTTACTCGAATTCTTCTGATTCGAATAGGTCACAGGATCTTTGTAAAGTGACTAAATGTTTCCTTACAATTATTTGATTTTATTTTCTGTCAATTAGGGTTTACAGTGTTTGAGAGTTTTAGCAATTGTTGTTCCAGTAATAATCATTATTAAACATTGATCTTCCATAAGCAAGTAAAACTTCTGAATTCAACAAGACACTGCTTACTCATTGTTTTGACAAAAAGGAGATGTTTTAGTTGAAGGCAAGGACTTTTCCACGCCCATTTAATACTAACTATTATATTAGCTTATTTAAATAGATAGGCTTATGCTATCTGTATCGAAGGATTCGAAGGAAAATGTCACTAAATTCATAAAGTATCACTGTGTATTTATAATGGTGACGAAATAAGTAAAAGCGCATGATAAAAACTCAAACAAACGCCAACTAAAAGCTTTTTAAAGAAAAGTAATTACTTGCATAAATCCACACACTATAATATAAAAAAACATTAGACTTTTTTAAGTAATAATTCATATATTACTAGAGCTTAATTTTTGGCCTTTGATACGAGTTGAGGTCACTGTTACATTTCTCTCAAGTAAATTGTGTGTGATTGTCTAGATGAAATTTTGAAACTTATCCTTTTTACATATGGCTCTCGGCTCTCCACTACTTGAGAGTTTAATAATGACATCTATCGTATACAGTGAATTATATACAATTCATAGTAAATAATTAAGACATTTTAATACTTTAGATACATGTCGATAGCAGCAAACAAAATAGACCATTTGGACAGCACAGTATTATTCAAATTGAGGTATTTAGATCATCTAGACATAAGTGAGAATCGACTAACCGTATTAGCTGACAATGTATTTCGAGACATGACAAGACTGCGTAAACTATGTTTACACGGTAATCGAATTAAGGCTAATTTCCGAGAACTGTTTCATTACGCGCATCAGTTACTGGAGCTGGATTTCAGTGACAATGATTTAGGCTCAGTGCCATTGTTGCCTCTATCGAAGCTGATTCGCCTAAGGCTCTCGTTGAACGGGATCCAATACGTGGAACAGCGTGATTTCGAAAGCTTGATAAAGCTTAAATTTTTGTTCCTAAATGATAATCGATTGAGCACGATACCAGCACATATATGGTCTGTCTTACCGTCTTTAAGATACTTGGATATTTCACGTAATTTGATTACGGTAAGTTTCCTTTAAGGTTAAAATGTTAGTAATTAGCGCAAGATAAGTTGTACATATGCATAACTAGCAGAGTCGAAAAGCCTAATCGTCACCTGGAGTTTGTCATACTCGATTTTAAGTTTTGCTGTGTGGCACAGACAGCCACAGTCACTTTTCTCACCAAACACAAAAGTAGTTACGATGGTGGAACGATTTGCCTAAATTCCAATGTTAGCAGTACAATATTCCGGCAGTAACGAGTTTACTGAGGAAGCGGATTCTCCTTACGTATTACACGTGGGCAAATATTTTGGCCATAGTAGTTTGGTACTATCACCACTATCCAGTCCATAGGTTACGTCATCATACTTACTTGACTATATAGTAGCTTTTAGTCCCTTATATGATAGAGTTGAACTAAAGGTCAAAGAATAATGTATGTAGTTCAAGCTAAGCTGTAAATACCTAGTAATAGTGAGGTTCAAATTTCTGAATGATCACTGTTTGACGCTAGTCTGTTTATTTACACCTGGATTCGAGTTTCGCTAGTTGTACGTATCTATAACTTAGCTTAAGTTGTACACATGCAAAGCATTTTATGTGCGTAAACAGTATGCAAAGAATGTATTTTTATGAAATTTTATTAACAAGTAGTTAGGATTGAGTTATATATTAGTCAGTAATAATAGACATATTCTTTTGTTGTTTTGGTTTTTTATCTCTTTCGTGTAAAAAGTGATTGGATAAAGTACAAGATTATGTAAATAGTATAAAAATTGAGCAAAAAGTAGTGAAAATTTTACAGAATACCAATATGACAAAGAAAATAAAATGTGTACACCCGTTAGGGCCATTTTGTCTTTATGACGATATAAGATGATTAAAAAGAGGTATTAAATACCGATCGATTTAAAATCGTCAGAAAAACGTTTTTAACGAATTGGAATCCGATCATTATTCATATTTCTATTTTAATCGCGGTTAGTCTTATTTTGGTTTTCTTTTTGTATTGCTTGGTATGGCAGTTATCGTCATAAAATCATCGTAAAGATGATCGTATAAATGATCCTGTAGCGGGTCACAATCTATACAAAAGTTACATATAGAAAAACGTTTTTTTGACGATAATTACCTTTAAAATTGTTGAAAAAACAATTTAAATACAACTTTGAAACAAACGTGGCTGTACGGGTATTTTCCTGTATGCTTGGAATAAGATTAAATGAGTTGTAAGGTGTATTGACGATATGTAACGAGACGTAATTAAAAAAGGTTTGTTTATCGTACTGAGAGAAGAATATCCTTCATTTTTGCAGAAAACTACTATTTTATTCGGTAGAAAAAGTAGTTTGGACATGGGATTTGACAAAAGTCGAATCGTGGTAATTCTAAGCATTAGACTTGTTTTGAGATTGTTAGGCTATTCAAATCTCGCTGGTTGTGCGTATATACAACTAACCTTTAAGTAATGAATGGTTCCTAGATATAAAAATAGTTTTTTTATATTTTGTAGCTAATCGAATATGCATCTCTAAAAATTTTGTAATCAATTTTAGATTGCTCAACACATTAAAATAATAGGCACCCTAATTCTATCCCAAAAATTGATTCTATCATTCAAATTCAAAAGGAAATTCTAACTTTAGAATTAATTTAAGCCTTTGAAAACTACACTGTACAGCAAATAAACCGGGCCACCCGCTATTTTTGAACTCTAATCCCATTTTCTCAAAAAGTATAACACTTACAACTGTTAAAGTCATACCTATAGAAAGTGCGTTTCATGACGATTATCACTTCCATGTAGACTCACCCTTGTCTGATCAGTGGAGTACTTTACTCCACTGCTTCAACGTCCAATCTCTATGCTCTTGAACAAATTCAAGTTTTACTCGACGGTGAGCTACCTTTAATGCTGGGCCTGTTGCCGCTTTTTTTGGAGTCAGGTCCTGTTCAACAAGTCTCCTTCTAACAGTATCTGAATTTATGACCACTTGGCGTTCATCACTCAGACTTTGTTGGACTTGAACTACGTTGAGTTGACGATTTCGCAGAGCAGTAGGTTGAATGTAACGATCATTTGCTGCTGATGTAATCCTAGGTCTGTTCGTACCTGGACAGCGATTGAATGATCCAGTCTCTAAGTATCGTTTGTAAACTCGTTGCACTGAAGATCTGCTAATGCGAAATCTTCGAGCAACCTCATGTTATCTGTGGCCTGTTTGAAGTAATATTATAGCTTGATCAACATCCTGAGGAGTTGTATCCATTATTAACTCAAGAAAGTTACAAAAATACTCACGTCCAGGCAAATGATGGAAAACATTTAAAGAAATAATAAGAAAAATCGGACTACCTCTTCCTGTAGAAGAAAGAACGCTGAGCGCGAATTCTAGCCAAAACAGATCAAATCGTAAGCATTGTGTTTGTTGCTTGATTGCGATGTAAAATGGCGGTACTTTAGATTAAATTTTAGTCATTTTGATCGTCATGAAACACACTTTCTATAGGTATGACGTTGGCAGTTGTAAATGTTGCACTTTTTGAGAAAATCGGATTCGAGTTCAAAAGTAGCAGGTAGCTCGGCTTATTTGCTGTCCAGTGTATATTACTAAATTCTTCATTGTATCTATCACGATTAAGTTTTGGAAAATAATCAATATGAAATAGCTGAAATTTCTTAGACTAGATATGCTAATAAATTTATTCTGAAATTGTTCGAACGATATTTTCAAATTTTGTAATTAATTAAAGTGATAAAAGTAAAGCTTTTTACAATATGTGAATTTTTACTGAAATATCAGCAAAATCAAGTAACGATTAATGTATGATAAATACAAAAATTATAACCTGATAGAAAATGAAACCGCAAATTCGACAAAATTGAATTGCGGTTTTGGGAAATAAAGGTATTTTGTGTATTCACTTTTGTAAATTATTTCGTTAAATTAATTATTTTGTATATAGAATTTTATTGACATTTAAATTACGCGTCATAAATTTTTATTTGTTGAAAAATCCTAAAGATTTTGAAAAAAATTCAAAATATTGGTAAATATGTTTGAGAAAATAAAATTTTCTTTTTACACGCATTTGATTTAACACGAGTTAAAAAGATGAAAAATTCTCTTTTTACACGAATTGTTTTCTTCTAATGTTCGTTCTGTAATTTAAATTTAAGCTTTCTGGTTAACTTATTTGACAAGATTGCACATTTACTAAAAAGTGTCAATAATTTTTAACCTATTAATACCAACGTAAAATTCTTAGTGTTTTTTATTCACCTGGGAGTATGAACATTTGTGTTGTCTCGACAGTACTGTGGATTAATGTCACAAGAGACATGATATATAGACGCCATTTTAGTCGTGTGAAAGTAGGGTCCTTTTTTAATAGAAAGTAAATGAATGTAACTGAAAATGAGCAGTATTTACATTAGCACAAATAGCCTCAACGTTATCGTTATTAAATGCGATTTAAATCATAGTATGACAAATTCTTTAAATTACACTAGCCAACAAAATTCAACTTTTTTTCCTCCAAAAACCAATTCTATAAATTTTGGTAGCACTGCATTAGTAACGAATAAACTTTTTTTTTCAACTTTAAAAAATTTTATCTTGAAAACTGCGCCACCTATTAACTTCAAATAAACACGTGGCTAATAAGAAAACGGTACTTAAACTTCTTGCAAAGTTTCATGCAATCATCTTAAGAGGTGCCAAAATTTTAGAATATTAAATGCCGAAAAATCTCAAAAAGTCCCAAAAAAAATCGG
>AGDA01062156.1:0-13787 GCA_000281935.1 Mengenilla moldrzyki | reverse complement strand
GCCTCCAAATCAGAAGCCATTGTTTTAACATATGAGGGTATGTTAAATACCCTTCGTTAAAGACATGGGTAAAATTTCAACCAAAAAACGGTATTTTCTCCCATACAGAACAGGTGAAACACACACTTAGTTGGCTTGTATGGAAATTTTCGCAAGAATGGAGCATTCTCCAATGTGAAGAACGAAGTTTTTTATCGGTTCAGAAAATTGTAAAAAATTTGGTGAAATTGAAACTAAAGGAAAAAAACAAAAATGAAAGTTTCGCGAAATTGTTCATTTCTTCTCTTCGCTAACCGTCTACGCAGAAGAGTTTCGATTTCTTAATTTTCAGAAGCAAAGTGTATGTTCACCAGTGATCCATTCATCACCATGTTGGTGGAGGAATTTATCTAATATGCTTTGAAGTTACACATCTACTTAAATCCGATATGTTAATGGTGTAGCTTTCTTTTCGCGCCTTTAGTGTTCACTTAGTGTCGACCGTATATCAGTTTATGTGCGTCGAATATGTACCCTTTTTTACTACAATGTTACCTTGTCACTTTGTGCTTAGTTACCTTAGCTCGGACACAGTTACTTGGTAAGTCTTCTATTACATAACACCAAGTGTTATGTATCTCTTTCTCCTAGTAATTTAGAAAGCACAAGAGTAACATTTTATTTCTAGGTTACTTTCCTTGTATAATGAAATTAAACTATAATCACTTCTTAAAATTAAGTTTAATTTGTTCAAAAACTTTAATGAATTGACTCTGAC
The DNA here is from genome assembly GCA_000281935.1 of Mengenilla moldrzyki. NCBI lineage: Eukaryota > Metazoa > Arthropoda > Insecta > Strepsiptera > Mengenillidae > Mengenilla > Mengenilla moldrzyki. The sequence goes on along the minus strand of AGDA01062156.1, from coordinate 13,030 downwards.
TAAGGTATCTGAATTAAAGCCTTCAAACCGCAGTTTTCAATAAGCTTAAATGTATGTATGTATCAAAGCCAATTTTTTAAATTTGATCTTAACACTTTTACATAGAAAATAATAATTTATGATTTAGTAGATTTTTCTTTTGGCAATACGAACCAACCAGAAAAACATACTAAATTTCAGTTAACCAACCTTTTTTCAAGCTGTTTGTTTGATTTAAGGAGATATTTTTTAAATTACAATTGAAAATTATTCTTAACTGTTTAGAGACTTTTTTTACAAAAATTTTCGTTCTGTATTAAATTTTATATAACGCTAGCCAAAAAAACAACACATTTGTGTTGTTCAAAAAACCGAAGATGAATTCAAGCACAACATTTTTGTAAATGAAAACAAAAATAATAAGCCATGCTTGCTAGGCGGGATTATAATCCGGTCATTGCAGCCCATCTACCCGACCTGCTTTACATCTTAAGCTGTAGGTAAACAGGGAGTTTAGTCCGCGGCTTCTTATTTGTTTATTTAAGGCTGTCCCAACTGGAAGTTCGGCTATTATCACTTGCTGACTCGTTCAGTAGCCACCACAGCTCTAGAACATGGGAGAGAAGCTGAATAATTTATTTTTAGTAAATATTATGTTTTTTATTGACTGGCACCAAAATTGTGTACTTAATTTGAAAAAAAAAAAAAAAAACGAAATTCGGTCAAAGTAAAAATTATTTTTTTTTACTTGCTGTTACATAAATAATAATAATTGCATTGAACAATAAATTAAAAAAAAACTAGTTATCAATCTTTAACTCTATTCAAGTAAGAGTCAATAGACCTTCTTCTAAAAACTCTTTAGACTTATTAAAATTTCTTTTCATATTTTCTCTTCAGGCCTATCGTACTTAAGTAAGATATTCTTCGAAGTTTAGAAATTAACATTTTTTTGCTCAACAGCACGTCATTCATGTTTTTTCAGAAATATTTGCATTTATACTTCGTGTTATATTACTTTTTGTTAAGCAGTCACGGCACACAAAAGTGTCACGGCGCACTGAGAAAATCAGTCCTTGAAATATAACGACAAAGAATTTCTTTTTTAGTATAATAAAATCATACTCATTTCTTTAGTATTTAAAGACAAAATTTTAAAATTTAAAGAAAAGAAACGTATATTTTAAAGACGGAATCTTTAGATATTAAAGACATCATCATAATTTCGTTATATTAAAAGAATTATTTCTTTACCGTCGTATTTTAAAGAGTTTTTCTTTAGTTATTAAAGAACGGTATTCTCAGTGCGGTGGTTGAGAATCACTAATTTAGACTATTACTTAGAAATAAAATAATAAAAAATTTGTTTCTGGTCTAACAATTTTTATCGTCTCCCCATTTATTAAGCTGACGATAATTTTTCACTCTTTTTTATTGCTTGTTTTGTTCTTTATCCCAGTTATTTCAGCTTCTATTAAGCATTCGTTTAAGAACGTTTTTAAGCCTTCCAGGAATACCATAATACTATCACTGACAGCATTTTCTAAGCATCTATTAAAGGTGTCCCCAAAAAGTCATATTGAACTCAAATTGAGTTTAAAACACAGAGCGGCTTCGCTCATTTTAATTTTTTATGACTTTTACGGTGCATTCACCAATTCAAAGGTTTTACACTTTTTGATTAAAGCAAAATGGTGATCATTGTGTATTCTGTGTTCTAGTAATGACGAAAAGTACGGTGTTGCCATGGTGTTTTTTTAAATATCATGTTCGATATGAAAATGAATAGAGGAGAAAGTTGCAAAAGTAAACGTTGATGAGACACTTTGTAGTCCACAATCTACTCGTATCCGCAATATTTTTTTACAGATTCATACATATTGCTCCAAACGTAATGCATATCATAAACTTAACAAGGCAACACTGTAGTCTAAGTCAATAGTAGAACACAGAACGCACAGTAAGCAACATTTTGCTTTACTCAAAAAGTGTAAAACCTTTGAATTAGTGAATGCAGCCTTAGGGTGCGTTCGAAAACTCAACAATAGTTAACTAATTTCGTAGATATATTTTCAAAATGTTGATCAAACTGTTTAGAAATACTAAATCTACGTCTTATGTTCAATTCAATTAATCATATTGTTCAAAACACAAGCCCGTAGAGCAAAACAAAAAAAAAACAAAATATTTTTGTCAAGAAAATTGATTTTTTTTGTATTTTGAAACACATTTGGGAATATAACTTAAAATCGGCTCAAGAAATCGACTTGAAAATTTCCGAGTAGATGTCGACAACTGTTTTAATTTTTTACATATTTTCAAAGTCATGGCTCAATTAGATTTTTTTATAAATCTTTGAGCGCTAAAAGCACATTTTCCTTCTCCTAAAAAACTAAAGGATAAGGAAAATTTTCAATTGCATTTTAAGTGTTTGCAAACCAACATCTAACAAAAAACCTTAAAACTGCAGAGGGATGACTAGTGTTATCGAAGTGAAAAGTTGGTAAATAGTCAAAATGGGTTCTGTCGTCAGCCCAATATTAATGTCGCTTTTAGAAACGATCTTATTTTTCAAAACGGATACAAAAAGTAAAGTTGCATAGTTTAGGACTATTTATACTTAGTCATTTTGATTATTTTACTGAAAATTATAACTAAAAACCATGCATAAAATTTGATAACTTACTTGAAATTTTATCGCACGTTAATTAAGCTGTTTAGTATTCATCACAATTTTCTTTTATTTCTGTTGAAATGTAAATATTAAGAAAATAATCATATTTTTTCCATTTTCTCTCTATTCGATTGTTTACAATTTTATTTCCATGAAAGTTTTTATTAATAAAATTTCCATATACGTCTTTGGCTAATAGTTCTTGAGAAATATTATAAGCTTAACATGTTTACATAAATTAAGTTTGCCTAATTTCAGAAAAATATTTTCAATTTTTTTGTCTCTTTCACAGAATCGAATCGACTAATGATAAAAAAAATAGATACTAATTTTTATAACTATTAATAAAGTTATCAAAGAAACGACCTTTAACTTTTACAAACTATTAAATCCGAAACTAAAAATTTCAGTTATTAATGTTATATGTATAAATATACATATGATATAAGTGACTAGAAATTTTGGTATTATTGAGAGTATCAAAAGCTTATTTTGGGTTTGTTTCGGTTCAAAAACTAAAATAAAAAACGTATGTAAACATCAGCTATTTTGTAACATTTTAGTTGCCATTGAAAAGTGTACTCGCTTTTAAAAATATGATCAGGGTTTGCTCTAAAACATATATGGTAAAAGCAACTGTATGCCATAACACAAAACATATTTTAGCAGGCGCAACTTATTTCACTTTAAGCGAAATTATTCGTTATAGCATGAGTAGTGGAAGTTACGAAACGTTTTACAGTATAATAAACAGTATAACATAATTTTGTAGGTTTGCGCACAAAATAAAATAAATATTGTAACATATTTATGTAATTTCCTCGAACCACGTTTTCTTTGGTTCTTTTGAGTTCTTTTAACAGATTTGACTTCCATTTTGAAAAACGCTCACCACAAATACACAATTATAGATCCCGATTATTTAGAAAACGTTTGTGAATCAAGTGATCTCATTAACGATGACATTAATAGTAATGTCATCATTAGTGATTCAAACCCATTATCTAGACGTTAGTAATTTAACAAACGAATAAAAAAGAAGAGAAAAATCGCCATGTTAAAATAACCCTGCGTGCCAAAACATAAGAATAAAAGTTTTTTTTTCATGTTACAGTCATGTCAAAAAAGTATGGAAACATATGTCGTAACATCTGTTCCAACAGATGTTAATTTCCGCTTTATAACACGTGTCAAAAAACTTTTGCAAAGCATGTGTCAAAAAGTGTTTCAAAACATGTGTCAAAAAGTTTCTCGGAACATGAGTCTAAATTTTTTTTTAATTTCGAAATGCAGTGAAAACGCATTTATGCCGTAATACATGTAAAAAACGCGCTCTCGGCCATATTGTATTTTTTATACGGACTAAGCTAAGTGAGAATAATCGCATACAATATTTCATTTCTGACATAATGAACATTTTTGTAACAATGTTATAAAACATAGACATGCTATATATTTTAGCACACAGGTAAAATGTTATGATAATATTATAATCGTTTAAAATAAAATGGTAAAAAATAGTTTAAAGTAAAAACGAAAAATAGGTAACGTTATGTAAAAATGTGAAAACATTATTTAAACAATTGTTTTAAAAAACATGAAAATAACATCTTTTGAACATGAGATACATATTAAGAAGCATCTTTATAGCATTGTTGTGAAACATAAACATGTTATAACATATGTTTTGGCACGCAGGGAAGAGAGAAGGAGAGTTCAAAAATGTTTACAAAATTTATATAAAATAAAGTTAACTTTTTGTATTTTTGTGCGACTAACATCTCTTAACACATTCACGTCCATTGAAGTATTTTAGCGTCACTTAAAATCCCCTTTTTGTTATAGATAACGAGAATTATCTTAAAATTGATTTGGGGAAGCTGTAATATTAATTATTTTTTACAATTGTTAGTTCTTATTAAATATTTTTAACATATAAAAGTTAACACGAACTTATTTAACTTTGAGTTTTCAGTTTTTTTGTTTAATTAAAAATTTAAATAAAAAAAGGCTGAACTCGAATGCGTTAACATAATTTAGTACGCCAAAAAACGAATATTGGGTGCATTCACCAATTCAAAGGTTTTACACTTTTTGAGTAAAGCAAAATGGTGATCATTGTGCGTTTTGTGCTCTGGTAATGACGAAAAGTACAGTGTTGCCATAGTGTATTTTTTATATATCATTTTCGATGCGAAAATAAATAGAGGAGAAAGTTACAGAAGTAAACGTTGATGAGACATTTTGCAGTCCACAATACACCTGTACCCACAATATTTTTTATGGATTCATATATTTTGCTTTAAACGTGAAAAATATCATAAACTTAACAAGGCAACACTGTATTTACATCAATACTAGAACACAGAACGAACAGTATACACCATTTTGATTTACTCAAAAAGTGTAAAACCCTTGAATTAGTGAATGCAGCCATTATATCATTGTTTCAAATTAATGACAAGTCATAACGAGGGAAAAAAATAACGTTTTTCTTAATAACGTAATGATGTAGATTACATCGGTACATGGATGTACTCGACTACATATCATTTTGTTAAAACTGCAAAAAGGATATATCCGGCCGATGCAACCCACCCTTACTTTAACATAAGGTGATCAACTATTTTTTGTTCAAAAAGAGTATACTCAATTAAATAAAAAGGGAATCCCCATAAAACTTTGCCGTACATACTACACATGCGTCAAAACTATTAAAAAAAGTCTGTAATATCTATCTATATATCCAAGTACATAATACGGTCTCTCAATTCTGCCGGAAACAGAACCCATATGTGCGCGCGAAATTCAAATCACTGTCAAAATAACTTTAAATATTTAATTAATAAAATTGAAATAAAAAAATCTAAAATAAGCGCTATTTTAATGATAGAACTCACAAAATATTCATTTACTTAAATAGTTCACTTTAATTACACATGAGACAATAATTTTAGATAGAAAAGCAAACTTTATTTTTCCACTCTTCGATTATTTTCCACAAAAAATGTCACTCAAAAGGTTATCAATAATTATTTTCTTTGCAGAAAAATTTTTTGAAAATTGCAAAAAACAAAGTGAAGACTTCGACGATTGCATTCGAAATGGGTTAAACGATGCACGTATTTTATTCAAAACTGGAGTGCCCGAGTACAACATTGAGAAATTTGACCCGTTCTTTGCGTCCAAAGTTGTTCAAAATCGAGAAGGGGCACTATACACGTACAAACTAGTTTTAAGAAACATCACAGAGTCAGGTTGGACTCTGTCGCAAGTGACGCGTTTCAAGTATTTAATTTTTTTCAATGCCATGAAACAGTTTGTTGAATTCAATTCACTTTTAAATAAAACTCTGCAATTTTCATGTGACATTGTTTTATTTTTAGGTTTATTTGATGAAATTTTCATTTAATATTTAATACCCGGTGTAATAAAATAATAAATAAATAAATAATAGTCATGCTAGTTAGGCGGAGTTAGCACCCTAGCACTGCAGCCGTATGGCTTATTGTACTTCTAACAAGCCGATAGTTCAAAGGAGCAATCACATGTATACAAAAAATCCAAGCAAAAGCCTTTGTGTTTCTTGGCAACAGCCCATTTGAAATCTTCCTGTCTCAGGATGGACATTTCCAAGGTTAAAAACAGCTGCCCAGAAAGTCTCTGAGCATTGCCTTCAAAACCCTACCCCCAGAGACTTGGCTGTTGGTCTTCCCATTATTGGGTCTCATCAATTCCAAATCGTGGGAATAATAATTGAAAAGCTGCCGCTTTCCTTCTGACAAAAGAATATTTTTAATAGGTTCTCTTACCGTAAAACGTGATCACAAAAAGAAGAGACCTAGATGCTGAGGCTTAAAGTTTCTTCTTCCCCTAATCATCTACAGCCTCATCTATTTGTGTTACCGTAGCTTTCAGGGTCTAATTTTTCCCTTTCGAGCGTTGATTTCTTTTTCTTTTACAACTTTCCAACGCTCAACTCTGGAAAGCATTTTTTCCTTTCCAGGAAAGTTTCCTAGAAAGTTTCTTTTTAAATGGAGGACTCATTGGTTAATCTCCCTCTACTTTATTAAGATTCATATGAATCTGATAGTCACCGGGTAAGTGTAAGGTCCGCATCGTCAGTGATCCGGTGATGACGATGTAAGTCTTTTACTCTAGGGGGTCGCCCGGTACCCTAGAGGCTTCGTTGTCCTTATCCCTCATTCCGAATATAAATCAGTCAATCGGCACGGATCGCTTTACATCTTAGGCTGAGAGTGAGGAAGGGGGTTGGTCTGCGGCCTCTTATTTGCTCATTCATGCTATCCCAGTGGAACGTTCGGCTATCCGCCACATGCCGACGTGCTCAGTAACCCCCACAGCCCTAAGTACCCGGTATATATTACTATGCTAAAAAAATACTTTTTATTTATACTGCAGATTATCCAGATCAGCAATAGGTTCTTTTAACTTGCCGTTAAAATCTTGATGACGCTACTGTGAACGGTGTTGCCGTTGAGAAAAATTTTTTTTACAAATATTTTTATTTCACTTCGAATAAACATCAAAAAAATTCCATTATAATTCTCTGTTATATTTATTTCTTCTGTAATTGCCATCAAAGAAAAATTATAAAAAACCAATAAGTATTTGCGAAAGGTTTTATCAAAAGATACCGTCACCTTCGTTCCAATTTATACTAACATGAAAAGAAAGGGAATTTTAAAGCATTTCTTCCTATGCCGATCTAGATAATCTGTGTTTATATTGTGTATGCAGATAGATATTCCTTGCAAACAATAGTCAAAATTGCTCCAAATTTTACCAAAGGATTTTATGGATCTGTTATTGTTGGATTCTATAAAAATCTTTACAAAATGTTTTAGAAAATATATTTTACGATCGTATTATGTCAACATTTTTATAAAAATACTATAAACGTTTGTTACGAATGCTGTATAAAAATGTTGAAACTAAACAAGTATTGTGTTCGATGGGAAAAGTGACAATAACCGTCGATGCCGGGTGGGACTCTATCCCGGGAACTCCGTGCTCTAGAGTTGATCGATCACCTCTAGGTTATTTAAGCCTAACTAGTTGTACATATGTACAACTTTGCTTGTACTACACAACACTCCTTCACTCTTAGTTGGCCCTACCGTACAAGGGACTAAAAGCTACGGTGTAGTCAAGCAGGTACGGTGATGGCATCTTTTGACGAGAGTTCGAGTTATTAAAAAATATTATAGCCAGAGGTATTTACCCACGACACCTAGGGAGAATCGGTTCCCTCAGTAATCCTGTTACTGCCGGAATCTCGGCTTACCGATGTTGGGCCTTGAACACACTTTCCCATCCTCGTCGCCACTATTTCGTTCCATGAGAAAAGTGGCAGTGGCCGACGGTGCCGGCGAAACTCAAACCCGGGTAATTCAAAGCGCTAGGGTCGAACGGCGATCACTAGGCTATTCGAGTCTCGCTTAGTTATACGTATGTACGACTTTGCTTGTACTACACATCATACTTTCAGATAAAGTAACATGTGTCTAAATGTTGTGAAAACATGAACCTTATATGTTTATGAAAAAGTTATAGTAACAGAATTTTTATCATTTGCACAAAAATATTATGTTAAAATGATCTGACATTTTACAAATCATATTAAACTAACAATAAAAAATTAATATATGTTCATACAATGAAATACCACTATTAAAACATTATTATAACAGTAATATATATTTAACATTTTTATACACACTTTATAGCATACTGGGATTTGTCTTTTATAGTTGAAAAAGTAGATAACATTGTTTCAATCGAATATAAAACGTTATGTTTACTAATTAAAAAAGGCTTGAAATATTTTAGGAGTGATTTTAACAAGCATTTGATTCAATACACCCAAAGTTTTCCTGACAAAGAACTGCATGGTCTATACGAAATTGAAGGACGAATCTTGGGGAGAAAATTCCGAAATGCCGGCATGTTCGACCTGTACCTGTATGACTTAGTGCAAACGACAACCATTAGTCGAAAACCGGTTCGGCTTTCTAACGGCACATGGGATTGGAACACAAGACTTAAGGTTATGGTTAACGTGCAAACGATCGGCAATATGAAGTTGCATATAACTAACCTCTTAGGTGGACGTCAAATTTTTGGTAACTCAATATTTCTTATCCCTTCTTATGTGCCAAATGTGAGTCTTAAATAAATTTACAAAAAAAACTTTGTGTTACACATACGTTATCTTAATAGAACTATTATTGCTCTCATGGACCTATTACAGCAGGACTGTATATTAAAGAGAAATTTGCCAATTGCCATCTTTACTCGAAGCGTTGTGGGCATTCTGGATAACAGACAACTGTTATTAACGTTTCTTACACGTACTATTAAAGATGTTTTTTAATTTTATATTGGCGTATTTTAGCGAACCAAATTTTTTCGAATCATTTTCAATTTCACTTAATTTTAGAACTTTTTTTAAATTTTCTTTTTATTCATAAATTTTGTTTCAACGATATTGGATACAACTAGAAACAGCTATTAAGTTTAGTGGTATTGTCTGGAAATTATAAGACACCACACTTTTTCCAATTACCTATATATATTTAAGTTTCGTTCATAGGTCATGTAGTAGAAATTTTCACATTCATCTAAACATATAGTGTGGTGTGGCCTAGGTTTTCGAAAACCACTTTACAAACACTTCGACTTAACAAAGAAGCTAATAGAAACAGTAAAAAAAGAATTCTTTGAATACATTTTTTTGAAATTGTAGTTAAAGAAGAGTTATAAAAGTTAATTGAGATTTTTTATCAAATCTACGGAAATTTTCGTCAAAAGATATCGCTACTTTTGTTTGAACTTTTACCAACTTAAAAATAAAGGGATTTTAGAAAAATTTCTCACTGTGCTAATCTCATAAACGTATAAAACATGGACTGCTCATTGAATAGAAAGTCGCGGTAAAACTATTTGCATCAGGTAAGAAATGCGCAAGGTTTGTTTTCATTTTTTAAAATTTTAAAATTTTGTTTTTCGTTATTTTAAACATTCAAATTGATCGCTAGAAGTATCTTACTACATTGTTTGTGATTTGAATTGGAGAAGTGATAAAAATCTGTCATTTCACCAATGATTCAATGTTTTTTATTAAATTAATTTTAATAATTATAAAAAACCGTTATTTATGGATGCTTTCAATAGTCATGCGTATTTCGTATCCGATGCAAATAGCTTCACCGCGACTTTCTATTCGATAAGCAGTCCATGTCTTATACATCCATGGCTAGTCTGGATAATCTGTGTCTATAGCATGAAGAGCATGTTCTGGCACATAATTTATAAGCTTACAATAATATGAATAAAACATCAACGTACTTTTTCGTCATGTTCACTCATGTATAAATATTTTTGCTTCTGATACTTGTTAAAGTAAGTAAACATATTTTTTAGGTCTACATAAGGTACATTTATATCATAGGTATAATACACCAAAATCAAAGAAAAATAATATAATTTTTGCTTAAATAGAGCTTTCCGGAAATTTACTCGGGGTTGTGTTGGTCGAATCACTTTATTTTATTTTTTAATATAAACTCTAGTAAGTCTTAGGAATTGCATTCAGTTTGACAGTTGCCCATTTTTGTAAATGAAAAAAACAAATGAAAATCACAAAATGGATTAATTGAAACCACTGTCAACCCTTTTGATGTAAAAACAAATTTAAGTCTTCCAAAAGGAAAATACACTTTTCATAATATACTACGAAAAATAATTGTATTTTTTTTCTAGTTTTTCAAAGTAGTATGAGTTGGAAATCTATAAATCAACATATTTCAAAAATCCTGAGGCTTTTACAATATCGGGTGGGTTTCCCGTGAGTCACTCTAAGTGGGAGTCTGAAGGAGCGTTATCTAATGTTCCCTTATGATATTTTTATTACATTTTTATAAAAATTTTGTTCAAAAAAAGTTTTTTTAATTGTAATAGTTTTTTTTTTTTTTTAATTATAACGGAAGTAAATAATCACGAACATGATGAAACATATTTTTAAACATGTTTTTAACATTCTAATTTTTTTTATAGAGTACTTATTAGACTTACTGATCAACTCAACCTGGAAAATGGGTTTTCCCGTTTTACGTCCAATCATCAATGACTTAGTATCTACTGCTTTTACTGAAATTATGAACCGCAATTTCGCCAATTTTCCTTTTGAGAAAATCATACAGCAGTGATCGGCATGCTGAAACTGTATTGTTCACTCTAGTGTACCAATCATTTTAAAATTGTTACTATTTATTAAAGTTTATGTACTTAAAATAATCGTGCCTTAATTCACGCATAAATCTTGAAAACATACTTCTCTTTAAACTTTCAAAATTCTCTCTACTTGTGTAAACAAAAATCTTGTGACAAATCGTATGTTTACAAATGGCAACAAGAGATGCCGCTTTTTAAATTGAATAATTTTCACAGTGAAAAATTGTAAATTTGTCAAATGAGTTATTGAACTGATTCGCTATTATTTTTGTAGAAACGGGTAGTTTCTATTGTTACCAGAAAAAAAGTAGAAAGTTACTCTACACCCCGGCAAACCATGAGTAGTCACATCGACGTCATAGCGACCACACATAGTTACTTTTTGTTACCACGCAGCAACATCTCTGCGACTACACAGAGAAGTCGTGGTGACGGAATACTCTCTAAAAAAGTTATCACGCAGCGACGTAAAAGTATTGAATATTTCATTTGTGGTGTATTTTAATAAAATTTTTATTAAAACAAATGTTCTTTTAAGCGGTAGTAAAAGATTCATTCGTGCGGAATCTGACATTGTTGTTGATGATAACTTGTCCTTTTTTGCACATGCGTTCACTATCTGTTAACAACCATTATTTCCCGTGCGGTTGACCACTAGTTTTTCCCAATTTAATATTCAGTTTCTTTACTACTTAAAGATAAAACACTAAGTATCACATAACGAATAATGTTCAAAACAGATTAAATTTCATGCTAAGTGTTAAAACGTTTACTTTGATCACGACGTTTCAGCGTAGTCACGGTGTGTCGAGTTGCTGAAAGGTAGCATTGCGACATCGCAGCGAAGTCGCTGCGTTGATTCATGTAACAACTGGTTTGCCGGGACATGAGTTAAAATTATCATGTTTCTCTGCAAATTGCTTTATACTAAACATCAAGTTACCCTACAAATTACTATATGATACTTTATGATATTGTTTTCGAATTTATTTATTTATTTCTATTAGGATTTTTTCATATTAATTTTAATTCAAAGATATATAACACCTCTGCGTGGCAAAGCACTTTTAAATACATGTTAATAATTGGGAAAAACTTTTTAACAATATTTCTTAGACGTTTCGTATGTTATTTTTACGTTAAAACATCCTGCAAACCAAATATTACCTAGAAACACGAAGTGTAGGAACAATGCGGACATGACGCATTGCGACTAAGCAGCGACAACCTCATGCAAATCCTATGTGATCTAACGCATTGCGTCTATGCACAGACCGCGTCATGCGATCGCTTAGCGACCTGATACACTATAACTACACAGCAACTACCTCATGACCGTCGTACGGCTATAAATTTTCTGTTACTACAAAAAAGTTCAATTTACATTTATTTGAATTATACAGCTTAATTGAAACACATAGTTCTTGATGTTCTTAGATAAAATAGTGATTTCAAACACGTGTTATAATTGCGTGCAAGTTCGAATTTTTCAACGTAAACATGACGTAATAGATGGCGTTTGTTGACGAGCAAAATTTCAAATTTGAAGCGGTGCGAAAAATTTTGTGCACTTTTGTAGCATAAAGTGATAAACATATTTATCTGTTTCTTGACTTTCCGGCAGTAGGTCATTTGTTATTAATGAAGCAGTTATCACCTACGACATTTTTTCACATGAAATATATGTTATTAATTTTAAACAAATGCTACTGGTATTAACATTTATTTCATTTTGAAAGTGGTATAGGCCAATATTTTAATAAAAAGATGCGTAATTTGTCATAATTTCAAGAATAAATTATACACCAAAAGTTTTTCATTTCCATTATTACCACTTTGTGACTACATAATTTAAGACTCTATGATTACACAATTTACTATCTAAAGATATAAAAAATGTAGTGGCCATGTAGTAACATGTGTAGTCGCCATGTAATAACATGTGTATTTACAGCGACGGAACATTTTGGGTGAGTTTGAAGTCGCTACGACTACGTAGATACCAAGTAAACGTCTGCATCTACATAATAAATTTTGTCCGGTTTCTCAAAATGTGGAATGCACGTACAGTCGGCCACTACTGGCTGAACTTCCAAATCCAAATATTTATTTGGGGCGTTT
>AGDA01062141.1:0-14981 GCA_000281935.1 Mengenilla moldrzyki | reverse complement strand
ACATTTGGTTGACAAGGTTTTTCTATTAAATTAACGAAAGTTTTGGGACATTGAAGAAATATATGTTTCAGGGGTACTTTCGATATAAATGTGATATAATTTAATTACTTTTAAAATATAATATTTTTTTAAACTGAAAAAATTGTACTTTTAACTCGAAGTCCATTTTTCTAAACTCAATGCCTTTGATTTTTTTTTAAGTATAAATAAGCTTATTAACTTTTCATATAAAATTATTAACGTTGCCTCATTTATTTTTTATATATTTAATTACAAAATGAAAAAAGATCGAAATAAGATTTTTTAAGATATTGCTTTAGAAATATTATTTTAAGGGAAATTTTGAATGCAAAAACTCAGTTATTTTTTGACCAGTGGTTACATCTAAAATATTATCTAGTACAATATTGGACTATAAGTTAAAATAATTGCAATATTTGGAGAAAATGAATTGCAACAATATTTTACTAATTTTAAAATAGTTTTGATACTAAGCAATTTTTATAATATCACAGCAATATTTTGTTAACATTTTCTCATAATATTGCATTGAAATTTATAGACAATACTAAAACTAAATTTGCATTATTGTAACTATAAAAAGCAATCTAAATATGTTTTTTTATCTGTTTACAGTGTGTGATTCGAAATTCATTTGCGCAGAGGGCGCAAGATGTATTGTCTCTGAAACAGGGCCAACATGTCAGTGCTTACCAGGGAAGCACGGTAATCCGTTTGCTGGTGGTAAATGTACCACTGACAGATGCTCGGAATCGAAAAATTGTCCCAAGCCTCTAGTCTGTATTAATGGTCACTGTAAGCAAAAATGTAGTGATCATATGTGTGGAGTGGGTGCCGTCTGTGATCGAACATTAAACAAGTGTGTCTGCGACAACAACTTGGTTGGTGACCCCAGATTTTTGTGTATGCCACGTAAGTTATACGTTTGTTTAAATATTCATAAATAGACAATGCAAAATTGAAAATTGAAAAATTTGAACTATATTTACTGGTGTGAGAATTAAAGTTATTTCCTCTACTGAAAAGCAATTTCAATAAAGTAATGGTACCAATAGCGGTATTCTAATGAACGTAATAAGCTTTTATCATAAAAGGATTGTATTGGTGTTTGAGAGTCCTTTTTTTGGACTTTCAAAGTCTTGATAATACGTTGGGGTATCAATTGTCTAAAGTTGAACTAGATTCTAGATCAAAAAAGGTTTATAGGTGGTATAACGTTAAATAACGCTTAGTATAACTTTTGAAGCACGAGTAGTGATTTTATATACTCAGTGAAAATTTTTCAACAAATCCTTGAATCTGGTCCGTTATAGTTTACAAACTTCAAAATACATACTAAAATTTCACATACTTCAAACACACGAAATACATAGAGTTCAATTTATAAAAAGTTCGACATTTTGTTAAGTAAGTTTCCCAAAGGATCTTATTAACCCATCTCATTTTGTACAAGGTTTAGGAGCACGCCTTAAGTCATGCTTTATTTTTAGTCATCAGTTGTTGAATGATTGTCAATAAAATTATTATAAGCTTTGTGACTTTTCTTTAGCGCATGTAGTATCTAACCCTAAGCTAACAAATCTTCAGGAAATATAGGGTTAAAACAAATTAATAATTAATTGACTGACTAGTTGACTATATATACCGTGGCTACATAACTTTATACTTCACCATTACAATTCTATAGTTTAAAATCTTAATATATTTATCACTTTAATCAAATAAAATCAAAATGTTTAATATAAATATCTGTTAGCAATATCATTACCAATCTGTGATTCGGCTTGCGGCCCGGACTCATACTGCGAATATGGACCGGACGGAACGCAATGTCGCCAATTCCCTGCTGTCGATTTGTGTGCGAATATCGAATGCGGTCGGAATGCCGAATGTCGAGTTATTAACAACAGACATCCGCAATGTTTTTGCCGCAAGGAAACGCCACGTGGAAATCCACTG
Source organism: Mengenilla moldrzyki (assembly GCA_000281935.1). Taxonomy (NCBI): domain Eukaryota; kingdom Metazoa; phylum Arthropoda; class Insecta; order Strepsiptera; family Mengenillidae; genus Mengenilla; species Mengenilla moldrzyki. Next base: position 13,001 of record AGDA01062141.1, on the reverse strand, counting down.
GTTGAATGTAAGTCTTAAATATGTTTAAACATAGTTCATTTTCACGTGTTTTTCAAAATTTAAAGCATATAGAGATTTTTATATTGAATATAGGTAGAAATTATTACAGTTTTTAAATGGTTAGACACTCTAAGCTTTAAAATCAAAATAAAATTATAACTGATATCAAGAGTATATTGATGTAAAATAAAATGAAGTGCTTGTCTACTATGTTTGCAAATTTAATAACAAATAAAATTATGCGCCTTTAACAAACAAAAAGTTTTTAAAAATATTGTTACGCGCATTCGAAGAACGCTCGTTTTTTCTTTTGCCTTTCAAACAAGTATTAATTAACACAGAATTAATTAATTAATTAATATTAATTTGAATTAATTCTGGGTCAGCCGGATTATCAATTATGCACTTTCAAATTTTGAAAGTGCATATGACATTAAAAAATCATATATATATGTGGCCCTCTTTGCAACATGTACTTCAGTTGTAATTCTTATTCGATTCTTATTTTATAAAAATTTTATACTAATAATAAAAATAATATTCGATTTATAAATCGAACCTCTAATAAGATTCTGTAACAAATTGGCGTTTCGTCTAAACGTGTAACAATATGTTAAAAAGACGTTTGAAAGTTTTACTTTACTTTTTTTTTACTTTACTTTTTTAATCATTACCCCAAAATATTTTTGTGTAAGCTGATATTACCCCATGGCGAAGAGCAAAAGAAAAAACGAAATCGCTTCTTTTTAGTATCTTTCATATTATAGCCCCTCCCCCCCCATGTTAATTTTGAAAAGAAAAGAAAAACTAAAAATTCATTTTTACCCCATTTGGGGTCAATTACCCCGGTTTCCCGACCGCTGCTTTATTGGTCTTCGCCTCATTTAATTGCAAACGGAAATTTGAATATAAAAGTCCCGAAAAACAATGAATTATTGCTACAGTATTAGCGTAATAACAGTTTAAAAAATTCTATTATTGCAATGTCATGTTATTATAACACATTGCAGCTATATTTAGCGCTTTTCCATAATCATGACATAACTACAGTCTCTCAGAAAGCACCAATGAGGCTGAAAACTCTCTAAGTGTAGATACCGAGTCTGGGAACACCCACTATTGTCACACACAAAGTTTATTCCGACTACTGTAACGTGATATTTATACATATATTTATGCTTCATTTTTATTTCAATGTAATATTGCTTTATTCCACTGCTTAATAAGCAAGATTTTTCCGTTACATTAATAGCTTAAGAGGCTTTGTGTATTTTTGGTTTATTTTAATGCTGAAGCACAACATTCTGAACTGTTGCAAAAATATTTAACTTGCAGTTATCTCCAATATTGTAATGAATTCAATGTGAAAATATTTTCTTACAATACTCGGAATTTTGCGAATTTGTCAAGATGAAAAGAAACTTTTTGAAGACAATCTTTCTCAAGTGTTATTTCTGTGAGGAAATTAACAAATTAAGTTAAAAACTTCGCTTTGATTTCGAATTAAACAAGATGCTTGAAAAAAAAAATTGCAAATTCCAGTAAAGTGACAAAAGAATTGAAATCTAACACATGTCTAGATTTCGATTTCTATATGTCAGGGGTTTCCAACTATTTTTACTCTAGAGCGCCTTCTGTAATCTCCATAGAGTGGCTAGCACAATCTATTTTTAATCGACAAACTCCTTCCATAACTTCCCATTTTCACATAATTTTTTTTTATAATTTTTAAGTAAATAATAAACAAGAATGTTTCAAATAATAAAATATTATTTAAATTTCAAACACGAATGTACTTTATAAACTTAGGTACTTAAAAAAATTTAGACTCTAACAAATAAATAAAAATAATTCAGATTTTTGATTAACGTTTATAAAGAAATTCTATTTCTGTCGAATAGTGGCGGGCACATGTGAATCGTTCCACGGGTGCCATGACGCCTGTGGGTACGGGGTTGGGCATCCCTGCTATACGTTATTAGGAAAATACATAGTCCTTGATGTACTTAAAGTGTACTTAATGAGGTAAAAGTATGAACACTTTAGAAATTCTACTGTTATTTAAAGATAAATGAAATGACATGTGAATAAGGTATATTTTAATATGAACGCATTCTTCAAAGTTTTATATTAGAAAAATTTGTAGTTTTTTATTTTTTAAATTTTTTCTAAAATTTTTACAATTAATTACGTTTGCATAAAACAATATATCTTTACAAATATACCCTTTCAGGTTTCTCTGATAAAGACGATGAAGATATTGACTGTCGCATTCGAGGATGTGGTTTAGGAGCTGAGTGTCTCAATATTCGATCGAAATTTGAGTGTCAATGTCCACCCGGTACGGACGGTGATCCCAATTTAATGTGTAGTCGAAAAGAAGGTAAGTCATCTCAACCTCCTATGCACGTTGTAGAAACTTAGCACAAACTCTTACTTGATACCAGAACGAAATTGTAGATTGCTTTGTTGCTTCTGTAAATACTTTAAGGGCTTTGGGCTCGATTTGTCTAAAACCACTGTATTAATAACCTGTTCTGGACATGTGTTCGATCCCTTCAGTCTCTGGTACCGTTAAGACTATTACTTGAAACATAACTGCCGCTAAATAACAAAACTTGCTTATTGAATCGCAAACGATCTTAACGGAACCCTGAACAATCAGTTCAGAAAGCAATTTATCTCCAGATATAAAAAGAGCTTGCCCCACCACCAATAATTTTTTTTCCAGAAGCAACATGTAAAGAAAACCGGGATTGTCTAAGCGATCAAGCATGTATAAATTCGCACTGTATTGATCCCTGTAAATTAGAGGTGTGCGGCACAAATGCGATTTGTACGTCGAAACAGCATAAAGCACATTGCGCGTGCCCACAATGTTATTTCGGTATGCCAAAAGTTCATTGTACACTACGAAAAGGGTGCACTGAGCTTGCCATTACTCCTCCTACTACAAGCCGTGAAATTTGCGCGCAAAAGCAGTGCAGAGAGAATCAGAAATGTCTAGTCAGAAATGAACAAGCTATATGCGTTTGCGACTACGGCTATTATGTAAATGGGCGTGGAGAATTAGTTTGCTCTAAACAACCAATAGAGTGCAAGAGCAATGAAGGGTGTGGCTTACAAGAGGTTTGTGTAGATGGGCAGTGTAGGAATCCGTGTATGGGTACTAAATGTTCCGGCAATAAGACTTGTCACGTGATAAACCGACAACCGATCTGTAAGTGTGAAAACGATTGTGTCGCTTCTGTGACACTTTGTCGCACTGACAAGGGGTGTGCGAAGAACTTGGCATGCCGAAATTTACGTTGTGTCGATCCATGCTCACTAAAAACTTGTCGAAGTAATGAGATATGTTACGTGGACAATCACAAGGCGATTTGTGATCGGTGTGCGCCCGGTTTCGTTAAAGATTCACAATTCGGCTGTCTTAGAGGTAATTTTGTTACACTTTGTGACTTTCGCAACTTTCAGCTTCAGCTCGCCTCTTTAATTTGCTTTCTACTTTTTTGCCACTTGTCTCTAGCTTATTATATTTTTATAAATATATATGCATATACATATGTATGTATTATATAATTTAGTATGTTGTATTTTTATCTGGGATTGGGTAAATTATGTAAATTAACGTCTCGTTTGCATGTTTCCGCTAACGTAATTGCATTTGGCATTTTCCAGAAGTATCAATTGCTATGTTTAATTTAAATTCATTCAATAATAGAAGTATTTTGACATTTACTTTAGTTTTAAGGTTTTGTTTGGAGCTTTTTTCCAATAATAAGTTGAACTGATATAAAAAATTTGAAGTCTAATATAATAACATTAAGGCAATTAATTCATTAATTAATATTCAATTTTAGTTACTTGATCCTAAATTATAACTCTAAATCCACGGGTATTTTATACTTAAAATCATATTATATAAACAATATAACTATTTTACATAACAATACGCATACAAGAGCTTTTATTAAAGAAAACTTTTCATCGAGTTAATTAACAGGCGACTTTAAAATAGAATAAGAATTAATGGATATATGTAATTGAAACATTTCATTATAGTCATCTTAAATTACCAGTTATCAAAACTTAATGATGAAATATTTCGAGGTTAAAAATTCTTCATAAGTATATACCAGGAGTGGGCACACATGACGCTGTTGGGAGGCGTATTTCATGTTTAAATTTATTACGGAGCCGCACAAAACTATCTGAAAAGTAGTTAGATACGTCGAACGTGCTTGCTTAATTATTTTAATGATTATTTTCAATTAATATTAACTATTTATTTGTATTTCTTTCGATTTTTCTAGCTGACTTGATTTTTGCTATTTATACTGAGTATCTCACAGATATTTTTCATACCTAAAATTAAATGTTGATATTTAAAATTCTATAATTAAAAAGAATTTAAAAAATCTTTCAATAACTTATGGAAAAGTACATTTTTACTCAGGCTCACTGGTTCTTGTCAGCTAGAGTTGGAGAGCCACAGTTTAGGTAGCAAAGAGTCACATGTGACTCTAAGGACTGCATTTGCCCACCACTGGTATATACAGCTACAGAAAATACAGATACGCCGACTCCATTCTGATCAGTTTTAAGTAATTTTAACCACTGAAGGGCATTAGTAGTGTTCATATGAACTTATACCATTCGATGGTGTCGAATAATTGGGGGGATTCATAGTGGTGTCGTTTTTTTTTATTTTTTTAACATTAAAAGCTTTAAAGTTTGCTATTCTGTGGCAAACTGTTTTCTTTATTTAATATTGATTACGAGATGCCTTTATTTCTTATACAACTAATACAAACTTGAAATTTCAGAATTTTTCTTACTCAAAATGACATTGGCTTTTAAGAATTTAATACATTATACTGATAAAAACTAATAGCAAAAAACAATAACCAATTTTTTTCTATTATTATAAGCATAGTTTACTTCAGTGTAACTAATCATCAACGAATGCTACCAATTATATACTACGATAAAAAATTCTGATAATCATGCCAGCAAAATTGATCATTGTTACATATACAAATATCAATATAGTTGTAAAAATTGTCAATATTTCTCAGTGTATTAGCTATTAGAGTTCCACAGAAATTTTTAATTAAATCAGTTTTTCTGATTAAAATATTTAATGAAAATTAAAGCACTAAAGTTCTGACTAAACTTTATACCCTTAGTTACTAGCTACAAATTGAAGTACAATTTCCCACTAATATTTTGTTTAACTCCTTTGGTTAATCATTAAATTAAAATAACAAAAAGCAAGTTATTAAACATACTTCTGTTACTAATATGTACAAAGAAGCTCGAAATCAATTTGAAGTGAGTAAATGATCAAAAGCTTCATTTAACATTATACATTATTATAATTAACTGAAACAATAATACTAATTTAGTTAACGGATCGCAAACGGTTGAATGTAACACAGACCACGATTGTAAGATACATGACTCTGAGCAATGTATAGAAAAGAAGTGTATAAAATCAGAGTGTGTACAAGACATAGATTGTGGTCCTAATGCTCAATGTGCCATAAAGTCGGGCCGTGCTCGGTACTGTGAATGTATGATGGGATTTTACAAACGGCCCGGCGTAGACTACTGTACGCCTATCGGTAAGATTGTAGACGATGATAAAATAAACACGGTACCCATATTTGAGGGTAGCGAATTTCCAACCACTACACTTACTAATAACGAATTAATGCAATCATTAACGACCCCACTAACAGAGTCGAAGAAAAATACAAGTTCGACTCTTATTGGTCAAGTGAAAGCTACGCCTTGCGCATCTATTGCCAATTGTACAGAATCGGAAATTTGTATAGATAATCGATGCGAAAACCCTTGCAGTTTCTATAAAGACTTATGTGTTGATGGCGGTCAGTGTATCGCCATTGACCACGAGCCTAAATGTTTATGTGCCATAAGTAGCAATTCTAACTGTAAAGTTGTTCCAGGTAACTTTTAGCGATTGACTAGTTTATGTGTTCTTAGTAAAAGATAGGGGTGTTTGATACAGGTTGGGGGAAATTGGGTAGCTGTCCAAAGCAATAGAGGTAGAAAAACTGTAAATTTTGTTTGAAAATTGGTAAGGACTTATAAACTCTTTAGATCAAATAAAGCTTTAATTGTTCAAAAAGTGTAAAATATGGTACAAAATATAGTATAGATCAGTGATTTCCAAAGTATGAGCCGCGGTTCCCTGAGGAGCCGCGATGCCGTTATTAGGGAGCGCGAAATATTCAATTAAACAATTCGCCAATTTTCCAATCTCAATATATATGTTACCAAACCAGTTGAAATTAGATATTTTATATTATTTCAAGGAAAATAGTAAGTAGAAAATTTTAATATATCGCTGTTAAATGAGTAATTGTTTTTAAAAAAAGAAAGTTTTCCTACTTTTTAAGAAAGTCAAAAATTTAGAAAAAATCGTGTTTTGAAGCAGTCGCGAAGAAGATAACGATTATTTATGGAACCGTAAATCGGAAAAGATTTTTACTTAACCAATATCCAAAGCAAATAGTAAATCAAGTTTTTCGTAATTTAAAATCATGAAAAGTAACTGACAAGCAGCAATGATTAAAAAAGACTTTAATGAAATGTCTCTAATAAATATTCATCAGGAGACGTATAATTATATATTTCTTAAAGATTTAATACAAAATTTGGAGAAGATTATTGTATAATGATTTTTATATATGATTTTTCATCAATGATTAAAGACATACTACTTAACATGTTGGAAGAATCTAAAATATTTTTTCTAAAAATACTTGAAATTAAGTTACTAAATCACGTTAAAATTATTTGAGATTTTAGTTCTGTATTTATTAATTAACTGCCCTTTGTTTTTTTTTCTTCATCTTGCTCCATTAACCATGTTCTTATTTTTTTAAGAATAAAAAATACTTGTTGTTATCAAAGATTGTACCTTTCGTCAAATCCAATGCAGAATTTAAGACTGTGAAAAAGGAAAGAAAAGATATTTCAGTTTTAACCTTAAGTCTGGATTTGGCTATTTATTTAGTACAACTTTACTCTTTTATAAGCGTCATGTTTCTAAATGTTTTCCTTGTTCTTTGGCTGAATTTTCATGACGCTCAACCGTATACATTTGTATGTTTTAACATATCCCGTACAGCTTTATATCATAGAAATCAATTCGATTGTCATTACTTTAACTTCATTTATACAAATTTCAGTTTTCAACGTTAGATATTTTTAAAAAAGTAATTTGTTTTTTAAACACGAGTTTAAATTTTTGTAAAATTTTAAGTACTTTAACCGTTTTTGAGCTAAAATTCAAAATTGTAGGACTGATACACATTTTCTAATTTATGCTAGTTAGTATTTATCATTGATCTATCTCTTGAATTACATAAACTAGTCAAAGGCTTACAATTTTGTAAATATTTTTTGAAACTGAGTGGTGATGGTATTGCTTTAGCTTTTTATTTAATACTGTCAATATTTTTTGAAACCTAATTACTTTTTCCCAATATTTAGAGATAAAATGCGAGCGTAACTCAGACTGTTCAACGCACTTGAAATGTCATAATAAACGCTGTGTTAATCCTTGCTCAATAAAAAATACTTGTGCAAAGAATGAGCAGTGCCAAGTATACGATCATGAAATACTGTGCGTTAAAGAAGTTGAGGTGGTTAAAGAATGTGGCTATTGCGATCATGGGTATATTTGTGATGAGACAAAAGGTCTTTGCGTCCTGGGTAAGTTTCATATGACTTTTTATATTTGCGCTGGATTGCTTGAAAGCTTTAAAAGCTTAAGTGTTGCTGCCTATAATCTTTGTCAACAAAATAACAAAAACATTATCCGTTATTTATAAGCGCATTTTAGAATTCTTTTACAACGTTTTTCGCACTAATTCTTTTATGAAAACACACTAAACGTGAGATAGCTTGGTGGCTATGAAATTGGATGCTTTCAGGTGTACGTTTGTAAATATGAATACAAATCTGTTTTGTAAATATTTGTCTTTTGCTTCAGCATTACTGCTTGCAAACTAATAAGGCTTGTAAAGAACTAACATACGTTTTAATGATTAATTTGTATATTATTTACCTATAGAAGATTTGAGCACTACCACACCATCTAATAATAACGTAATTATTAATACGACTGTAGAATGGACCACTTTTCCTTTTACCCTTAACTTTCTTAATAACGACTCAGACTTATTAACAACAGTCATCAATGATATCGATTACGTGAGTACTGAAAATATTAATGAAAGTATGCGGATCGATAATACTTCATTCAGTACACCACAAACTCTATACACTTCTGGACCCATATTTGAAAAAACAAGCAAAGACTATAATACATTATCCTTTATTTCAACTACAACGGATAGTAATGCAAATATCGTGCATGGAAAAACTAATGAGATCACAAGGAGACAAAAAAGTGATGATATTACTACTGAAAGTGATTTAGAAGATGAGGTAATGACGGTTGCTTGGAGCACAACTATTGGGCTGAAAACAGACATGCATAAAAATAAAGAATTAAATTTGAGGACAACGACGGAAGCTATGCATAAGGAGTTTAAAGGTGAAGCTAGAAATGCCAATAGTGAGGAAGACGATTATGATATATTTGATGTGAAAGAGATAAGTACTGTACCTGAAAGATTCACTTATATTAATGATTTGACAACAATGGTTCCATTGGAATTAGATTTTAAAAATGAAAGCCTTAAAAATATAACAACAGGTAAAGGGACTTCCGAGAAAGATCAAGAGATTACAACGGATCGAATTATGGAGCCAAAAAAAGAATGGGAAGGTAAACTTATTAATGATACTACAACCAAACTCATAACTCAAGACCTATCTACTGAAATTGAAACGAGTACAAAAATTGATTTGGAGTATTCAACTACAGTAAATGTTGATGATAATGTGTCAGCTTTTTATTCAGAACCGATGAAGACCATGTCTGAAAAGTCAACAGAGTATGAAGATGAATATAAAACCTCAACGATTGTTGCAACGGATATGAGTACAATGAGGGAAGACCTTCCAAATAATACAGTTATTGAAAATGAAGATGAGACGACGACTGTATCAGTAAAGCCTGAGCAAAAAGTCGAAAAGAATACGACTAATGAAGAAAGACTTGGAACAACTGTTTCTGTAAGTGATGTTGATGAGATTACTGTGCAATTTTCGACATCTGTTATTAAAGATTCAACTACTGTTTCCAATTTGGACATAGAGAGTACAACGGAAAAAACTCACAGCTATGATACTATAACGTTTTATACTACGTATGAAAATTCAATAAAAGATGATGATAAGCATACTACTTCGATGACAATTGGTAATGACTTGTCAACTGTGAGTAAAGAGTTAACATTTCAAACGTCACCAAAATTAAAAACCGATAGCAATTTGGACATAGACAGCGAAACGAAAAATGAAATTACTAGTAGCACTGAATCAGTTGCAACAACTAGTGACTATGGAACTACTACCAATTATTTACAAACTGAATTTGTTACTGATTACAAAAGTGTAACTTCTGCAACATTAACCGATAAAACTGATGAAGGTGATATTTTAATCGAAACTAATGATGGGACTACAGTTTTAAATTTGAAATCAACTCAAACAGCTTTAACAGCTCAAAGTGATGGGGATGTTTTAAAAAGTGAAAATGATAATTTCAGAACTGAAGCTAAAGATACTGATAACAAGACTATGGATCAAGTAATAACTCTAACAACTTTAAAATCGGGAACAAAATCTTATTTGGTTGAACATGTTTCTGAAACTCTTAGTACGAAAACAGCAGAAACGAAGTCATATGATTATACTACTACACAAGATAACTTGATGTTTACATCTACTACAGAGTTCACGAAGACGGAAATTGATACTACGGTCACTGATCACAATATTAATACATCTGAAAAGTCATTTAGTACTATTACAAATCAAGTGTCTGATAAAGAGTTAACAACAACTTCTGTCGAAGACCATAGTACTACTTTCCAGTCAGATATACTTACCACGTCAAGAGAGTTAGTAGCAAATGAGACATCAAGCACCGTTGTTGAAACTATAACATCAGGAACTGATAGAGCATTTATAGTTGAAGATATAATAATGAGTACTATTGTGCCTTCATTTACTACGTCATTAAAATTTCCTGAAAATAACACTACAGAGGACATTATAATTTTAACCACATTCAATAATAAAGAAGTATCAACATCAACACTGGAAGTTAGCACTGATACAAAAATTACTTATTCTCAATCTGAACTGTTTAGTAAAGATCAGTCATCTGAAACGACGAACATAACTCAAACTGAAAAATATTTGGCAAATGATTCAACAACAGAACTTATTTTGGATGAAATGGCAACAAATGGACAAGCGAATGATACATATTCGACTAAATTGATAGTTCAAATTACAACACCCGTAAATCTTGGAAATAAATCAGATAGTATTATTGAAACTTCGAGCACCACAGATAGTAGTGCAGCGAATACGACAACGTTCGATGAAACTTATATAATAAGCACAAAAGTAGCCGATGCAATAACTGTCACTACGCCAGACCTAGGTCATTTGGATACCACTTTTACAATAAATAATGAAACAATAACTATAGCAACTGCAAAAGAACAACCCGCATTGGACTTATTGACTACGTTAGTCAATAAAGAAGATGAAAATACAGAAAGTACAACTGGACAATTTGTCGAGACAATACAAAGAACGAAGGATAAATCAGTAACAGAATCGGAAATAAAAAGCTTGAGTAAAGAAAGCAAAACATTATATGTAGGAAATGAAAATGACGTTGAAAATGGCATGGGTCCAGAAACGACAACCTTTGTCGAACTATCTAGTTCACAGGATTCGTTAACCGAAATCACTACTACTGATAAATATAACATTAATAATATAATAACAAGTACCTTTAATACAGATCTAACGCAAACTTTGACAATAACTGAAAGCACTAACAAACGGTGCCGAGACCACTCTGATTGTCCGGCTACACAAAAATGTGTACAAGTTCCAGTCTGTAACAAAACTTGTATCACTAATGATAGTAACTGTTTAGATAATTGTACAGAAAATAACACCAGCGCTAATATTTGTGTCGATATTAATGAAAACAAAGGTACGGTGCTAAACAGAGATTAAAGCTCACAAACTGAAATTGATCGAATTTTCGTTTGTGACCCTCAGTATTAGTATTCAGTTTAGGACTTTTATTGCTCACACTAAGAAGCTAATTATACATTAATAAGCAGTGTTAAATACTAGCTGTTAAACATGGTGTGGCTAGAAAACGTCAAGATTAATGCTACAAATTTTTATTCGACCTTTTGCATATTAGAAATCTTACCTTTTTTAAAGTACATTTTTGCACGATCCCTACACCTCTTCAATCGAATTTACTGTTTCTGTAAACAAGGTTGGCAGTCATTTTCCGAATTTATGTTCATTAAACCTATCGCTTCTTCTTATACAGCTTCCACTGTGACAAATTTAGTTCCTTTTAGGGTAAATTTCACAGTTGGGAATGAAAATAGTTACAAAGACCAATGTCTGGTAAATATGGCGGATGTTGAAAGACTGGGGTTCTTCGGGTATTGCGTGAACGTAAATGATGTTAACAATGTTAAAAAAAACAGAATGATTTTTAGTTTTGAGTTGCTCATGCAAACTCTTTTTTAACGTAGCGAACTCGTGCTTTTCTAGTGCGACAATTAACACTTTGTTATATTGTGTGAAAACCTTTACGTCTACACGCAATTCTATTTTATTAATTAACACCTTTTCGACGGATTATAACTACACGGTTTGCTTCTTTTAAACGCTATAGTGAAATTAAGCAGCTTGTACCCTGGACAACTGATCGCTAAGTAGGTAGAGAATGACGGTGAAAAGTTGTCCATTGGTCTACTTTTACGTACTCCTTTTTTTTTAGTAGCAAAGACAACTAGGGGTTTTCTAGCCACACCTTTGTTTACAGTGTTAATGTGAGGAAAATTGATTATAGAAGTTTATTTCTCGTATATTCCATAAAAAAGATTACCAAAAAATGTTTCAAAACATTATCTAGGTGATTTAAAGCTGTCAGAAACATGGGGCAATATCTTACTTTCTGTTGAAATTTCGGATTCAAAAGGTATAAAAATGGTTTTCTTGTAATTGCAGTTATTTTGGAAGACCTTGTTATAAATTTTTTTTAGTACCATTTGCATAAATTATGCATTCTTACGAAGATGTTTAAAAGCCTCAGAGTGTGAATTAATTGAAGTGTTGTAGATATGTTTTTAACAGTATGCTGCAGATAATGTTTTATAAAATGTTAAACCTTTTTCTTGGACTGTTTCCAGTCCCCGGGGTAGGAGCACCTCCGGAGCATGGGGGTCGATATTTATTTTTTGTGATCATGGAAAATTTTTGGCAGTTTTTATATATTTTGGTCGGCTGTCTACCAAATGTAGCCAATGCCCACTACTATCGTGAACTTGCCTACACTGATTTGCCTTACGGCCAAAGACCGTTGCCCGCATTGAGTCACTTGGAGACATACGCCGTGATCTGCCAGCACTCTTGATATAACAGTTTATTTGTTTGTGCAAAATGCTTAAAATAACAAATAAAATAAATTTATTATTTTAAAAACCATTGTTACATTTTCAAAAATGGTTAATTTAATAACGTGTAGAAAAATGTTCACCAATCCTCAAAAATAGTTCGAAAAAGTAAGTCACTGTTAAAACATTATTAAAATATTTATACCTAATATCTGTAAGGACAGTTTGGTCACTTATCTGAAGTAAATAATTTAACTATTTGTAGCTTTAAAACCGTTTTTTAGTAGTCATTATTTTCATTAGTTGAGAAAAAATTAGTTATGGAACGTTTTTATCTCAAATGGTGCCCTTTCAATGGTCTTATGGCAGAAGTTTTTTTAAAAATTT
>AGDA01062140.1:0-14106 GCA_000281935.1 Mengenilla moldrzyki | reverse complement strand
AAAAAAAACATGACTTTTAAGCTTTTTCTTAGTTTTTTACAACTCGACAAAAGTTGTTGGAGCTCTCTTTCGGTTGGGATGTTTTATTCCATCCACCAATCTCACCGTACCCCGCGCCTTCAAATTACCACCTAATCAGATCATTGCAAAATACTCTCAGTGGGAAAAAATTCAACCCATTGGTCAAGATAAAAAATCATTTAGAAAACTTTTCGCTGAAAACTCAGAGAGGGTCTGGAAGGTCGGAATTTTCATGTTGCGGGAAAAGAGAGAAAGGTTGTGGAACAGAATAGCGGCTATATAATTTAATAAATGTACCAAAATTTAAACGAGTTGCATTTCAATTTTTCTTCAAAATCGGCACGAACTTTGTAGACAACCAAATATTATACAGAAGTTACAATTATAATGTTATTTTTTGACGAATAACCTGTGTGTTTAGCGTTAAAACATTTTTTAAACATATTTTTAAAACTAATGTGCCCCTTTACATGTATATATCTTATCAATTCTCAAATGAATTACTGCAAACTAAAAATAACGTTAAGGACAGTAATAAAGATATCCAGAATGCTGACAAATGGGCATAAAATATAAGATCAGTATAAGAATTAGATACTTTAAAGTAACTTAGATACCTATAACAGATAAGCTTCAAATTTATAGACAAAAAAAGTTTGAACTGAATACTAATCGAACTTATTTTGTAAATTTGTAAATATTAAAAAAGCACTAAAAAATTAATCGCCATTTTTGCACATTACCGTTAATTGCTTAAGTTAAAAAATTGGTTTTGTACAAATGCTTCATGTAACATAAAATTTTTTGACTTTGTTCAATTAGCGGGCTGTATACATGATAATGATTGCGCCGACTCGGAAACTTGTATAGCAAATAAATGTACAGATGCGTGTCTTGTGAGGAACGCTTGCGCAGCATCAGCAGTATGCCAGCCGAAGGCGCATCGACCGCTATGTACATGCCCACAGGGATATGAAGGTGATCCGTCTGTACAGTGTATACTTAAGACAACATGTAAGATATATCTTTAAGCTTACTTATATGTATAGAAGTATGTACATGTTTTCCACTTGTAGTAAGCTGCACAAGTAACTCTGATTGTGACCATAACAAATTTTGTATAAATGGACAGTGTCAATATCCTTGTACAGCTGATAATAGGTGCTCATTGAATGCAGACTGTTACGATTTGAAGAATGGGTCGAAATGTGTTTGCCGATCAGGCTTTGAAGGAGATGGCTATAACTGTTATGAGGGTAAGTGTTTCATTAATTTAAAAAAAGTAAAGAAAATTGAGTTTTAATTGATACAGAATCCAATCTGTTTCGAAAACTTAAATTATTATTATTTATTTTTATTTACTTTGGACTATAAGACTAAGAACGAATGGCTTATACTCCTCGCAAGCTTTTAGCTGAATCGAGTAGCTGTGTATTCTTGATAAAATTAAGTACAAACCGATAATGCTTTCCTTGACAATAGGCATCTGGGATCTTCCAATCCGGGGTCGCTTATTGTCAAGAATTCAATGCAACTGTCTAAATAGTCTCAGAATATTACGTATATAACTTTGCTATGGTGATTTGACCATAAATTTCCCTAGTTAAAGTGCTAAGTCTTACCAGTTCGGCTTTGTAGGATACGATTTGTCTAGCTGTGCTGTGTTTTGGACTGGAAACTACTTCTAATTAAATAGTCTTTCTTACCGGAAGGTATAGTCACAAAAGAAGACGGATTTTGACCCTGGGACTTAAAAGTTCTTCCTCCTCTAAAGATCATCGTCTCTAATTTATATATGTTGCTGTTTTTTCGAAGTTTAATTATTCCCCCTTAGCTTTGCCTAAAGGCTAATAAGGACTTTTCGTGTAGAATGTAAAAAAAATTGTTTTCCTTTCATGATTACCGGAGTTTATGTTCTATTTGATATTTTATCGTTTTAATTTACTTCCATTTTGTTTTGATTTATATATATTCAATAATTACTTAGTAAATATAGCAGTCATATCATCAGTGACTCAATAGTGAAGACGTAAGGCTTTTAGTTAAAGCAACGTGTAGAATGTAAAGAGTACCACTTACTCCAGTTAACATTCAACCTATTTGCAAGAATCGCTTAATAAATCCGGCTAAGGAATTTGGTTTGCGGCCTCTAACTGATCTATTTAAAGCTATACTATAGTATGATCGGCTATTCGTCATCATCCAACGCATTCAGTATCTTCTACGGGTCTAAGAAAAGTTTAAATTAGGAATAATTTTTAATTTCCTCTATTAAATGGAAGTTTTGCCATTAACTGTTTAAAATACGTGCAACAATTTTAAGTTAAATCATTAATCAAAAAGTCCCATTGATTATTTTTTCATTTTATTATAAATATTTATTGGATTAAATCTTTAGCAATTGCATAATTTTGTCGATATTTTTTGTGTTTATATATCTACATACATTTCAACCCCAATAGATGTAGGCACATGTATGTTTCCAATTATTTTCTTCTTTTGCTTTAATCCAAGCTAATTTCATTATGTTTACCACTATTAAGACTTAACAAGTCTATTAGCCGCTGTCCGACTCTATCGCTTAGTTCCTACACTTATTACCCTTTCAATCGAATACGATATTCCTATTTACTTTATCATTGCTTTAGTGGAAAATAGGATTAGTCCCTCTTATTTTGTATAAGGATAACAAAGCATAATTATATGACAATAATGATAAATTTAAGAAGTATAAAACAATATAAATATGTGTAAAATTGATTAAATTGAAATTAAAAAGAAAACAATAATTGTAAATTTTGATAATAAAGATAATAATGAATATCTTTTTCTTTTAATTCAGCTGTGAAGGGTGGAGTTTGTCACTATAATATTGACTGTCCACCAGACACGTATTGTGATCGCTTAAACAGACGTTGCATCAACCCATGTGCCGAGGAAGAATGTGGCACTAATGCTGTATGCTCGGCAGAAGACCATCGGTCATTATGTAAGTGTTTACCAGGATATTCAGGTGATCCGTATCATCAATGTGAGCAAATAGTCGCTATAGATGAAGTGAAGAATGCATGTTCACCTTCACCTTGCGGTCCGAATGCTATCTGCAAAGACAGAAACGGAGTTGGGTCTTGTGTGTGTCCTCAAGATTACATTGGCGACCCATATTTAGGCTGTAGGCCAGAATGCAATTCTAACAATGACTGTGATTCCCAAAAGTCATGTTTAAACGGAAAATGTCGTAATCCGTGCATTGGTCAATGTGGAATTAATACTAGATGTCTTGTCCGAAATCATCAGTTTGAATGCCAGTGTGTTGCAGGCTTTGAGGGTGATCCATATCAGATTTGTCATCCTATGAAAAAAACTACAGAACGTCAAGAGAACTTAAATCCATGTGTGCCAAATCCTTGTGGTGCTAATAGTTTGTGTAAAGCGATCAAAGGACATGCCGTGTGCTCTTGCTTGACTAATTATCAAGGTGTACCGCCAAACTGTCGTCCAGAATGTGAGTCGAGTTCAGACTGCACATCACAGCGAGCCTGTATTAACAACCGTTGCGTTGATCCTTGTCAAAATGCATGTGGTATTAATGCTCGTTGCAAGGTTGAAAACCATAATGCAATCTGCGTTTGTCCAAGCAACTACGACGGTGATCCATTCATAAACTGCTTCCCAAAAGCCATAAAAGACGTTTGTGCTGATGCACCTTGTGGGCCAAACGCCGAATGTAAAGCTATAAATGGTCGTGCGGCGTGTTCATGCAAACCTAACTATGAGGGAAAACCACCAAATTGTCGTCCTCAATGTTTAAGTGACAATGACTGTGCTAGTAATTTGGTTTGTGACGACTTAAAGTGCGTTGATCCGTGTGTGAAACAAGGATGTGGCCGGAATGCGCTGTGTTCAGTTATTGATCACAGACGAATATGTTCATGCTATGAAGGGTTTGATGGCGATGCAACCATAGATTGTCGTCAACGAGTTGTCGCTGAAGAGACGATAAAGACTCCCTGCAATCCGTCACCGTGCGGAGCTCATGCAGTGTGTCGTGAGCGCAATGGTATAGGTTCCTGTACTTGTATTGATGACTATTTCGGTAATCCGTATGTAAAATGTCGACCAGAATGTGAAGTTGATCCAGAATGTCCAAAGGAAAAATCTTGCTTCAAGAAAAAATGTATTGATCCCTGCTTAGGTGCTTGTGGCACGAATGCCAGATGCGAAGTGGTTAACCATAAACCTGTGTGCAGTTGTCCCGCAGGCTTCACGGGAGATTCGTTGAGTTTCTGCAAACAGATACCTCCAGACAGTAAGTTACCTTATTTATTTATAATTTATAAGTATGTTTGAAGTACAAAATAGTAGTAAAATTTGGGTTTTTTGTTTAAAATTAAGCATAAAATATTTTAGGTGTAAAGTTTTCAATTAGATTCGAAAACATTTACAGAATATATGAAACAATTCTAGTATAAGTAATATTTGTATGTGCAAAGAAATTATATGATGTCAATATTTAAACACAATAACGCCAAAAAATAGCAACTTACAAATATAACCTCTAATGTTTGACATAACGAATACTATTTTTAAATTTGATCAAAGCTTACTTTTTTATTTCGTAGTCATTAAGATGAAAACCTAAACTTCCTACTGGTGTTCACAAGTTGCATGAAAGTGCATGGTTTTTTACCAAAGTTCTGAAACTGTTGAAAAAGTTTTACCTTGAAATCCATTTTTTTAAATTTGCCTGAATTTGTTCCCGTACGCCGTTCCGGAGGTATTCCCCATAATTTGTCGAACATACTGTTATCGGCTTCTCGACTATTTAACTAATATCAATGTGTAATTAGGTAAAATGTGTTATATTTCTTTGTCCGCCATGTTATTAGCAGACCATTGCGGCATGTTTGCTGAATGCCCCATACATAGGTCCGGAAATATGCTCCATAATGTAAAAACTTTACATAAATCGGTTTCTCGGCCATTTGACTAATATCATGGTATTGGGGGGGGGGGGTTGTTAAAAATAATAAAATTTGAAATTTGACACAAATTATTTGGTCGCAAAAAAGCTCGAAAAAAATATGAGTTCGTAAAGAAGAAATTTTTTTTTAAAAACCATTACTGTAAATCAGTGTCTTTCAACCTTTTTTGAGCTATACCCCACCTTTAACATTTCTTGAATTTTTATGCCCCTTATAATGACACATTCCTTGAAAAATCCCGATAAAGTTTACTTAATGACTCTGATCGCCTAGATAATATTTCGGTAACGTTAAGCGAAGATATCCCAATAATCATTTATGGCGTTTTTTTCATTGAAAATGTAATTTCTTTTTAAAAAAAAATTACCCGGAACAAAGGAGTTAAAGCTGTTTGAGTCCATCTTTGAAATGCCCCTTTTAACTATCAAATTGCCCCCTGTGGGGGGGGGGGTAGGTCCCACGTTGGGAAACACTACTGTAAATCATTTTTAACATAAAAATAATTTAACAATTTAAGATAATGTAATTTGAATCGGTGGCATTTTCTTGAAATAAAATTTAAAAAAACTAAAATTAAATTTAAAAAATTTTTAGCAACTTAGAGAGCAAAATTTAAATAGTTATTTAGAAGCACCTTTATAGTAAATTAAAAAAAGGTTTCTATTTTTTATAAAAAAAAATTGTTCTAACATCACATAAAATTAAATTTGAAACTAAGAACTGGTAGAAACACGCGGCGCGGGCATAATGTAATTTGAAAGTTTAATTTTTATTACAGAACTGATCTGTGGTACATACATTTGCTCTGTGATGCATAAATATGTTCTGTGTGTACATGAAAAACTGGAAATAAAATCGACCAAAAATTGGGCACAGCAGCCACGGGAGGTCAAATAATATTGAAAGAGTTGTGACTAAGGGTAAAACAGTCAGTTGGAACAAGTTTCCCCGAAAATTTTAGCGCCCCTTATTCGCTAGTCTAGCAGAAAATAGATTATAATTTACACTATTTGTGTCAAATTTGTGGAGAAATAATTGAGCTATTATTTTTTTTTCCATTGGAATAAATATGTGTTTAAAAGTTACGTTTTATATAAAAAGTTTACTTCAAAAGTAAAAAAAAAATTGTTTTTCACTAATGGTGCATGTACTTATTCTTAAAGCGTACAAGTGCACCAAAATTACGTAAAACTTTTCTACACTTTTCTCTTACCACCACCCATTTTATAAATACACTGATAAAAAACACTGGTGAGTTTAAAATTTACAGCATTTTTTGTGAACTAAACACGGTATCTAGTAAGCTTAATAATACTTCTAGTATATCGAAAAAGAATTACTTGTTGTCCTATTTTTCGGAATGTAACAATTGCTTTCATTATGTCTTGGAAAACATGTTCACAGACTGTTTGCACAACTTCTTGTGAACGTTTAATAAACTTTATATGATATGTTAAGGAAATCCCAATAGATTTTATAAAAACCTTTAAGAGAATTTAAAAAAAAAACATAACTAAATCAAACATGTATTTTTAGGAAGCATTCTTGATAAATTGAATCCGTGTTCGCCTTCACCTTGTGGTCCAAACAGTCAGTGTAGAAATGTTAACGACCAAGCAGTGTGTTCATGTTTGCCACATTATCAAGGAACGCCTCCATCTTGTAGAGCAGAATGCTTATCAAGCTCACAATGTGCCTTAAGCAAAGCTTGTGTGAATTATAAGTGCATCGATCCATGTCCTGGAACATGCGGTTTCAATGCCGAATGTCGAGTTTTTAGTCATAGTCCTATTTGTAGTTGTAAACAGCAGCATACTGGAGATCCGTTTGTGAAGTGCTTCCCGATAATTGGTAAGACTGCTATTTATACAAAACCCTTTAACGTTTTACTTACATCTTTTTTGAGTTAGTATATCCAAAGTGATAATATAAAAGTATTATCTCGATACATACGCTTGATTAAATTAGTTTTTGAACACTTTTTTTAATTTTTTAAATATTGATAAATGACGTATTTCATATGAAATTTTCTTATGTCAATATATTTTCGAAATATTATTTCTATTATTTTCGACTTTATTTTGTGGCGGAATTCAGATTTTTTTCATTTCAGGATTTTTTATTAACTTTTATAAACACATTTAATCATAGAGTCAAGAAACGAGTACTTCATATTACGCCTTAAAGTACAAGTATTTTTAAATTTAAATAAAGTTGCTTACTATGATAGTGCAGCAATAGATCTGATGATAAAAGTGTTAGAAGATTTAGAGACTAAAGTAAACAATAGTGTTTTTTTCAATATTTTTGAGAACAACATAGAAATTTGTTAAGAATATAAAAAATAATGACAAATGATAAATGAAAAATATAAACTAAAATTCTTACACGACTATATTATAAATACAGGGTGTCCGGCAGGGTAGTTTCAAATTTGAAACTCCGTTATGAAAGAACTAGAGCAGCTGGAGTATTTTTTTCGTTTTAAAGTAAATAATCTGGCAGTTTAGAAGATTAGTGCCAGAAATGTTCGAAATGACCACCTTATTTAGCAATGATAGCTGTAAACCGGTTGCGCCCAGAAGTCGCTCATGTAAAAAATTTACATCCAAAGAACATAATGGTCTGGGCTGCCATATCTAGTAAGAGAGTTATTGGTCCAATATTTAACGAAACCACTTGCACCTCTGAAGTTTATTACGAGCATCTTAAAAAAAAGTTTATTCCAGCGATTCGAGAAAACGGAGAAATCGACGACCATTGGTTTATGCAGAATGGTGCCAGACCTCATCGCACCACAGATGTTTTAATTTGCTCAACAATGAATTCGATACAAAAATTATAGGTCTAGATTTCCACAAACATTTCTATGGTGGCATTAAATGGCCTCCTTACTCACCAGATTTAAACCCTTGTGTTTTTTATGTGGCTATTTGAAAACAAATATATGGAGTTCGAAACCTAAGAACATAAATGAATTCAAGAAATATATTGACGAAAAATTCAAATCAGTGCCTTAAGGTTTTATACATCGTGCAATTGGTAGTTTTTGCAACCGACTTATAGCTGTTATTGCTAAATAAGGTGGTCATTTCGAACATTTCTAGCACTAATCTACTAAATTGTCAGATTTTTTACCTTAAGATAAAAAAAAAACTATTACTCTAGCTGCTCTAGTTATTTCATAACGGAGTTTCAAATTTGAACCTACCCTGCCGGACGTCCTGTATGTTTAAAAACTCATTAAAAAGTTAGACTCATTCATGAATTTAATATTAAAAAAAGTTACAAAACAAAACTGAAAATATTTAAAAACATGTTAGAAGGTATGTTATTAAAAATAACAACTTTTAACTGATGAATAACACATGAAACATGTTTCAAAACATTTATAAAACGCATGAAATAATACTAGTTTTTTTTAATTGTTTCAGTATTTCGAGAACGCTCAAAAAAAGAGACTTTTTTACACGTAAATTACTTTAAATTATATTAATATGTTTAATTTGGTTTTAGTTGAAGAGAAAAAAGAGGAATTACCTGAAGATCGTAATCCATGCATACCGAACCCATGTGGCCAATACTCAAAATGTACGGACCAAGATGGTCATCCTATATGCACTTGCTTAAAAGGCTACTTAGGAAGTCCGCCATTCTGTAGGCCTGAATGTACAATTAATGCAGACTGTCCACAGAATCTGGCTTGTATTAAGCAAAAATGTAGTGATCCGTGCGTAGGCTCCTGTGGTATTAATGCTGAGTGCAACGTGGTTAACCATGTTCCGAATTGTCGGTGCATTGACGGATATGAGGGAGATTCGTTTACATTTTGCAATAAGAAAGTTGAATTGAGTAAGTTATTTAAATAGGAAATTGCTTGAACAATTCTTACATTAACACATATATTATTTTATTAAAGTTGAAAAACCGAAAACTGAGAATGATTGCTATCCCAATCCATGTGGATTCAATGCTGAGTGTAACGAAGGAATTTGCACTTGCATATCAGATTACAAAGGTGATCCTTATACTGAATGCCGACCAGAATGTATAACAAGTCAAGATTGCCCCGCTAACAAAGCTTGTTTACGAAATCGCTGTGAAGATCCGTGCGAAAATACTTGTGGCTTACAAGCTGTTTGCGAAGTTTACAATCACGTTGCTGTATGCACCTGTGCGGAAAGATATACAGGGGATCCGTTTTTCCGTTGTGAGGCCATCAAAGAAGCGTTGGTTCCAAAAAATCCGTGTGTTCCAAGTCCTTGCGGGCCAAACAGTCAATGTAGACAAGTAGATGATCGAGCGATTTGCTCATGCTTACCGGAGTACTTAGGTGCACCGCCTAATTGTAGGCCTGAATGCATTAATGATCCCGAGTGTGCCTTAGACCGAGCTTGTGTTAATAAAAAGTGTATAGATGCTTGCCAAGGAGCTTGTGGTATTGAAGCTGTTTGTCGTATGGTAAACCATAATCCAATTTGTAGCTGTGCTAATGGATTCACCGGAGATCCATTTGTTCAGTGTCATCAGATATTGACTCCAATAACAGAGATGGCTAAGACAACAGATCCTTGTCAACCATCACCATGTGGACCGAATTCAGTTTGCCACGCCATAAATGGTAAAGCAGCTTGCGCATGTCAAGTTGGCTATTTGGGAAGTGCTCCAAATTGTCGTCCAGAATGCATTACTAATGGCGAATGTCAATCTGATATGGCATGTATAAATTTAAAGTGTATGAATCCGTGCAAAGATCTCTGCGGTCAAAACGCAAGCTGTTTTGTCCGTAACCACAATCCAAACTGCGTCTGCTTGGATGGATATGATGGCGATCCTTTTGTGGAATGTACTTTGAAGGCAATTGCTGAGGTGCAACCAGAAAGACTGAATCCATGTGATCCAAATCCTTGTGGTGAAAACGCAATTTGCAAAGTTCAAAACAACGCTGGATCTTGTAGTTGTGTTGAGAATTACATAGGGGACCCTTACGTTCGTTGTGCTCCGGAATGTGTTGTGGACTCAGACTGTATTCTGAACCAAGCCTGCAGCAATGGAAAGTGCCGTGATCCTTGTCCCGGAACGTGTGCTCTAAATGCTCAATGTCATGCTCTAAATCACAAAGCAGTGTGCACATGTAATGAAGGATACACAGGAGATGCTTTTCTTTTTTGCTCTCCAGTGCCAATTAGTAATGAACAGGATTCAAAGAAATTGACAGATCCATGTGTTCCTAGTCCTTGTGGACCCAACAGTCAGTGTAAAGTGGTAAACGAACAGGCAGTGTGCTCATGTTTAGCTGAATTTCAAGGCTCTCCCCCAAACTGTCGTCCGGAATGTACATCGAATTCCGACTGTTCACCAACCAAAAGTTGCATCAATAGACGTTGCCTGAACCCGTGTACGGGTACTTGTGGCTTGAACTCTGAATGCCGTGTAATTAATCACGGACCTGTGTGCGGATGTCGCAAAGGATTTAATGGTGATCCGCTTACTAAATGCTTTCCAATAAAATTTGACGTTGATGCCGAACAAGAGCGGCCTAATAAGAAAGTCGACCCATGTATACCGAGCCCGTGTGGATCAAATGCAGATTGCATTGTTAGAAATGGACATGCCTCGTGCACTTGTCGCGAAGGATTTCTAGGTGTAGCACCTTATTGTCGACCTGAGTGCACAATCGATTCAGACTGTGCTCACAACTTGGCTTGTATTAAAATGAAGTGTAAAGATCCATGTCCAGGTTCGTGTGGCATTAATGCCCAGTGCTCTGTTGTAAACCACGTGGCAAACTGCGAGTGCTTGAAGGGATATGAAGGCGACTCCTTTACTGCTTGTCGTAAGAAAGTTGAAAAAAGTAAGTTAGAGTCTAGTTATTTCATTAGATTAAAGGGACTTAGTTTCGAAAACCTTATTTTGTTTTTTAGCTCTAAGTTGACACTAATCAAAACCAATCATTTTGCGACTAATACAAGTAGTAATTTTCTAAGAATAAAAACTCAAGTAAAATTTCGTGTTATTTTGATTTTTGTAAATGTGTCTCCGTAAAAAATATATGATAACATAATCATCAATTTACATTGCTAGACTTTTTATAATCACTATAGAAATTTCGTCTATTTTATCCATGAAAATAAAACAGAGAAAATGGTGGAAATTTATTGTAGAGGATTTTTATTGTAATTAAAAATATATATATATTTTTAAATATACTAATTTTATTATATGCCTGCTTACATATACACATATAGACACACATCAGTGTTATCATCTACATCAAAATGATGCCCTTAATCTTTCTTATTTACGAGGACTCCAAGAAGACCGTATTCTTCATGTTCCTAATTTTAATCTGTCACTATAATTTTTTTATTATACGTGAATATGCTTGCATTGAGCAATTTTCACAATAATGTTACTGTGATATAAATCTAAAATCTTTATTGGAGAGGAAATAAGGCATAGTTTCTTTTAGTGCTCATAAGAAATTACTGTAGTAAAAATTTTTATATTATAAAGAAATTTAACAATATTTTTATAATAACTTATATATTTTCTTTAAATAGCAACTATCAAGGATAAGTGTAACCCAAATCCATGCGGAGAAAATGCGTTATGTGAGAATGGAGATTGTACATGTATTGCGGAATATCGTGGTAATCCTTATGAAGGCTGCCGACCCGAATGTCTAATAAATAACGATTGTCCACACAATAAAGCATGTTTACAGAACAAGTGTAAAGATCCGTGCGAGAATACATGTGGTATCAACGCAGTTTGTAATGTGTATAATCACTTAGCAGTATGTAACTGCGAACCGAATTATGATGGCGATCCGTTTACTAAATGTGAGCCGGTGCTTGAAATGGCTGTCACTGAAAAGAATGTGTGCCGTCCATCGCCTTGTGGACCTAATAGTCAATGCACCGCCGAAAATGGATTTGCCATATGTACTTGTTTGCCGAATTTCGTAGGCACTCCACCAACTTGTCGCCCGGAATGCACAAGAAGCTCAGATTGCGGGTTGGAGCAAACATGTCGTCGGTACAAGTGCATAGATCCTTGTCCTGGAACTTGTGGAATCGATGCTGAGTGCCGTACTATTAATCATAATCCGATTTGTAGCTGTCCAAGTGGCTTTAAAGGTGATCCATTCGTACGTTGTGTACGTTTAGTAACATCAGTTGTACCTTCCAATTTGAATCGTGATCAAGATCCATGTGCCAACTCTCCATGTGGCTTAAATGCAAAGTGTGACGTAGTTAATGGTCGTTCAATATGTCGGTGCTTACCGAGTTTCATAGGATCTCCGCCAAACTGCAAACGTGAATGCGTCTCACATGACGAATGCGTCAATAATTTAGCGTGTATCAGCTATAAATGTAAAGATCCGTGCGATGGAGCTTGTGGACTTAATGCCGAATGCTACGTTCGTAATCATGTTGCAAACTGTGCATGTCCCACGAAGTATACTGGTGATCCAACTGAAAGATGTGTTCCAATAACATCTGTAACACCTCCAAGACCAATTGATCGCCAAAATGCTTGTGACTCTCCCTCTCCATGTGGGGTGAACGCTGATTGCATTTTGCAGAACGGTGGTCAAAGTTACACGTGTCGCTGCATTGATGGCTATCGTGGTGATCCATATGTGATCTGCCGTCCGGAATGTGTAACGAATTCGGATTGTGCAATGAATCAAGCTTGTTTACGGCTCAAGTGCGTTGATCCATGTGTAGGAACTTGTGGAGCTGCAGCCAAGTGTACTGTAACTAATCATGTGCCAAACTGTTATTGTCCAGAAGGTATGTCTGGTAATGCATTTATACGCTGTGAACCGATCAAGGAGACCGATGTCGAGGTGTGGAATCCATGCTCACAGTCGCCTTGTGGTTTGAATTCTGAGTGCCATATTCGAGGAAACGCTGCTACATGTGAATGCCTTGCCGGTTTTCATATTAGTGAAGATGGCGTTAATTGTCGTTCCGAGTGCACTGTTAGCTCCGATTGTCCGAGCAACAAAGCGTGCTCTGGTCAGCGATGTATCGACCCATGTCGCGGTGTTTGTGGCGTAGGAGCTATGTGTACTGTTGTCAATCATAATCCAATATGTCGCTGTCCCGATCACCACTCAGGTGATCCGTTCCGACTATGTGTGCGACAAGAGTTAGAACCTACTGTCGTAAATTTATGTGCCTCCTCACCATGTGGAGCTAACGGTATTTGTGACGAGCGTAATGGTGTGGTTCGTTGTACCTATCCCGAATGTTTGACGAACTCGGATTGCGCGCAGTCCAAAGCATGTTTTAATCGTAAGTGCCATGACCCATGTGCTAGAGCATGTGGTGTAAATTCGTTGTGTAAAGTCACAAACCATCAGGCATTTTGCTATTGTCCTGATGGTTATATAGGATCTCCAAAAGTGCAATGTTTTGATAAGTCAAATATTGAAGGTTTGTTTTAATTTTTCGTTTCTTCGCAAAACATATTTGTTAATAGAAATTGCTATTCTTATTTCAAAACATCTGGCAAGTTTTAATTTTTCGTAATGGTGATCTCTGTGAATTATTACAGTCTTAGGAATAAATCTATGTTTGTAAAGGTTTAGATTTTAAAATCATGCTCTAAATGGGCGCATTAATAGGTTGCTCTTATATTTCTTGAGGCTTTTTGTAGGTTATTTTAAAATTTACATGTTGTTTTAATTTTTTAAAACATTTTTGGAAAACTACCACATTTTCATGTTTTATCAATGTGATTTTAATATATTTTAAAATCTTATGACATTATTTTATGTTAAATTTTAGATATTACTTTTATACCTGTAGCCCATTGAAAAGTTACATTTGCTTTGCATTTTTTATAGGCCGCAATTTTATTTTTTTAAACATGTGCGGGAGGGCAGTAGAAGCTTAAGCTCAAGTTTGTGGGGTCACCGGCTTTATTCCCCAGCTGCCATCTTGAAAAAGAGGATGACAACATTTTTTCGCTATATCTCAGAAACTGTGCGTTTTATAAAAAAAATTGTAAAGTCATAATTTGTAGCAAATTATTTTGCCTACAAATATGTATAACTTTTTGTTCTAAATTGAAAATTAAAGAA
>AGDA01062097.1:0-11192 GCA_000281935.1 Mengenilla moldrzyki | reverse complement strand
TAAATTAAAAACATTCTATAAATCATATTTGAAGGAACTATTAGTATACATTATTCATTATATTCTAGTTTTTAAATACAAATTATTCACCAAATTTCTAATCTTTTTTTATTTTTGAAAAAAAAAGTAAACCTAAATAAATCTTATTAATGAAATAAATAAGTATTCGATAATAAATATTAGTACCACAAAGTAAAACGTTCCCGAATTTTTTTGAAAAATTTAAATTAGAATCGGAATTTTAATCTTTTAAAAAGTTTTAAAGCTAAGAATTATTAAAATTTTAAATAATTTCTAAACAATTAAACGATCACTGCTTATTGTTTATTGGAATTTTACATATTTTTAAATATTTTTCTATAATTTTTCGTTTTTAAAATGACTTTTTTTATTAATAGATTTAAAATTGAGTGTTATAATGGAGAAAAATGTGTCGAATTGTAATTTGGATGCAAGTCAGGGTAAATTTACATTCGATCCCGTGAAGAAAATATTAAACTGGCACATTGGTCGCTTGGACCCGCATAAATTGCCACATATTCGTGGAAATGTAAGTTTTGTTTTATTATAAAAATAATAATTGTTAAATGCTTCTATCTTAATCTAATATTTATTTGTAAGAAAAAATTAAAAATGTCATGTACGTATTCTCGAAAGTCATAAATTTAAAATAAAAGGCCATGAGAGTCTATGCTAACTTTCAAATGGCATAAAACAGAATGCGGTTAGTTGCAAAATACCTTTTATAAAACAAGTTTTCTTAAAAGTATGCTGAATGAAATTAACGATAAATTTAAAACTGTTTTTGTAATCGACATTTTTCTAAAAGTCTATTTAAATTTTTTTTACTATTTTGCTTTAGGTTTTGTTCGCTACCGTTGTGCCTGCACCCATTTCAAATTTAGCCTCGTCGTCAAAAACTACTGTTTTCACTGATAATAGGGAAACGTTTCGACTACCAACTTTAGTACAACCATCTCTTCTTCATTGAATCCATCGATTAGTGTGAGCTTTGTTATGAATCAATTAGCGATTAGCGGCTTGAAAATTAGCCGTTTGGACATGTTAGGTGAAAAATACAAGCCATTCAAAGGTGTTAAGTACATCACCAAAGCTGGCAGATTTACCATACGTATTCAGTAATAACATTGCGGCATAATTGTTATGAAATTCGAGATAAATGAATACCTTAATGTGTTTATTAAAACAAGTTTTCTTCGAAAAAAAATCAAGGATTAATTTTATAAATTTTTGCTTTGATTTACTAAAACAATTTTATAAAAGTACTGAAGTCTTAGAAATTTAAGCTGTTTTTTGTTGAAAGAAAAAATATATTAAATTTCATTTTAGTAACTAAATTTAAATTTTATGCAAACAAGCAGAAAAAAGTTTAAGTATTTTTTATAACGTATAAAGATTTTCTTCAAACTAGAACTGTTGGTATTTTAAATATGACATTCGTTAGTTTTGAGTTATATCTAAGGGAGTTCGTTGAAGGTTTCCGGAATGGAAACAGTGCGTGCTCGAAATCGAAATTAGCCAAGGCAAACGGCTTGATGAGAACTTGCACGCCGAAAGTTTTCGATAATACAAACGTATCACGCTTAAAGATTGAAGAAAAGTCCTGTGTGAAGAAATTTCTTGTTTCGAACAGCATAAAAACAAGAGATTTTGACCGAAACCGCAAGAGTTACAATAAAGAGATAACCGAACAGGTTTTTAATTTCGTCTGGATCACAATAAAAAAATATTAACAAAAAACAAGACGAAACCAAAGTCGACAATGATGACGACGAAGAAGAAGAATCGTGATTCGGATTGTTAGAGAGAGGCACAAGAAACAAGAAAAAAATCAATCAAACTTTGTTCTTCAGGTATTTCTAAGTGGTTTTACAGGTATTTCAAAAGGGAAACGGTATTCAATGACTCTGGCGAGTAACACAGTAAAACATGTAGGTGGGCAGTAATCGTTTCGTTTCTTATTCATCTCCATAGTCCCTCCGTGATCTCTGACTGTCCATTCTATACACTCGAAGCTCTGTAATCCATATACAACGCGCGTTCGTTCATCCTTAACTTTCTTAACTACGTTTGTCCCCCAGAACGAAAATTTCTTCTCCATTTTTGAATATTATCCTCTTGTTGTTCTCCGGTTTCTCATCCGATTCGTTTGTGTTTTAGCCATCCGCGTGAGAAACTTTTCCATTATTTCCATCAAGTCATATTTCCTATTTGTTCTGTTATGAATATAGCTCGCAGCGAAATCATGTGTTCTTCAAACTTATGTTTTATTTAAATAGACATAATGATCAATTCATAGCGAAGAGAAGGAGCATAAAGAGACGCGATAATTATAATCGAAAAAGCTTTAAAACATCAAGGACTTCGAGGGCTTTTTATAGAAAAAACACTGATCACTGTCATAACGAAATCAATTAACGTCTTTATTTCAGTAGATTAAAATGAACTGGCCATTAAAAAAATCGAAGAGAAAACAAAAGTCATTAATTTTAGAAAGGACACTGATTTCGCTTTAAGTCCAGTTTATAAAAACAGTTGAAGCCTATAATCGATGTTAAAGGAAAAACGTAAACTCGAGTAGCTGTTTTTTCACTTCATCTTCTCCAGATAAAAAGATGGTCAAGAAGAAAAAAACCAGTATACAAAAATGATTATAATGAAAATGTAGAACAGAAGCTCGAGATCAAGATGAAAACTTCTAGTTTTTTCTCATTTTAGTAGCAAAACATACCAACCTTAGACTAAAGCAAAGATTCTAAAAATCCTTTGTGTCAATATACTAGCAAGTCAAGAATGTTTTTGTTTCATTGAGAGAATTCTAACTGTAAAAATGAGTTGTTTAATAAATTCTAAATTACAAAAGTAACGTCGGTTTAATTTATGCGAATTTTCTATCTGATTATTAAGTTCTTATAAAGCAATTAGATTGACTTGCTAAGTTTTAGTAACGTTCTTATTCTTTAAATTAATTTTGATAACGAAATGCATTCTTCTTTACCTGTGAACTTATATTACTTTAAATTTTTTCTTAATATTTACCCTTTTTCCGAAAAAGAAGATAATTTTATTTCGATTTTATGAGCCATATTTTATTTTATCGGTTATAAAAAGATCACGGAAAAGCCTACGCGTAAAGTGACCTAATTCATTTATGATTAAGCAAATTTTTCGGCTCAATTAAAAACAAACGACAATAAACATTTTAAATTTGCATAGAATATAATAATAATTATTATACGCAAAACAATTTTTCATTAAAAGTTTTTACTTAAATTATCAAGAGATAATTATTAATAATAGAAATGAGAAACAGAAAATCACTTTGTGTGTTATCATTGGAAATTTAAAAAGTCAACCGAAATTTAATATATTACTTTTGGTTTCATTTAATTCACACACAAGAAAAGGATATTTTAAATAAAATTTGTAGGAAAAAATGTATTAATTAGTTTCAAAGATTACATGACAAGATAGGACCACAATTTCCCTTCTGTTAAAATGGTATTAGAAAAATATTGAAATACATTTCACACCTAGGTTTCCTAATCTTTTTTTCAACCAAGAGCAATTCTGAAATACCGATGACGTAAAGGGGATTATTTTTTCAAATTACATTTACATATTGCAAACATTCAGTGTTCAATATTGGTAATATCAATAACACCATAAAATTAACTTATACAGTTTACACACAAGTTCTATAAAAGTAATGTAAATTTTACACTTTTTTGAAAATATATAGCTGTGAAGATATGGTAACCCACGGATATATGATGTTCAACGATATAAAGCTGTCGACTCCTGCTCTACGCCGTAAATTTTAACACATAAGAACTGCAGTTTTACAAGAAGTTTTGCTGCAAAAATTTATTGCAGCTTAACACTTAAAAATTGATTAAAATTTAAGTTCATTGAAATTTCAAATCTAATATATGTTTAATGATAATAATGACCTAATTAATTTTAAATTTTACAATATGAGCATATTCAAAAACTGATCTATAAGTAATTATTTTGCTAAATATATATTTAAAATGTTGATGAAACTGAGAATACAGACTTTTATTTCATGCTTAGTTAAGTCCACTTTATTATTTTAAAATTATATTATTTTATTTTTTCAATAAATTGCAAATAAAGTTGAATAAAATTTCTACTTCAGGAATATTTTGCTTTTAATTTCATAGTATGAAATTTAATGAATATTAATAAATAATTCACTAAATAGTTAACTTTGCAAGTACACCGTATATATGGAGAGATTATATCAACCTAAATGTGTGGTTACATTATAGATCAGGAGTTCCCAACTTTTTTTTACTCTAAAGCACATTTTAAAATATCATAGGATGGCGAGCACTAGTTTTTTCAACTGACATATTCTCTCCGTAACTTAATTGTCGATTATTTTCTTATATTCATAATTTGTCAATAATTAATAAACGAAAATGTTTCAAAATTATAAATTATTCAAATTTCATATACACGCGAGGAAATTTATTTTTTTCTGCCGAAGTGATGGGAACATACGAATTGTTGGGCGGACGTTATGGCGCCCGCCCACACGACGCTGAGAAAATCTGCTATAGATATATTTAAGAAGGTTAAGTACAATTTTTTTGAATTATTCAAAGCAACTTTTTCTAAACTTACAAGAAAATATAATAAACTAATTATATTTATTTAGAAAATTGGTAAATAAACATAAGCAAAACACAAAATTAATAAAAATATTCACTTAAAATTTTAGTAATTTTTTTCTACGATTTAGTACTGGATCGCAGCTCAAACGTTAGAAAACGCTGTTTTTGTAAACAAAGAACCGTATTTTCTCTATTAGAGGTTTAATGCAAAGAAAACACTACACTTTTTTACTTAAATTGAATGCAAACCGTTTTTTATGTGATCCAATGCATCCTTGAGTTCATTTAAATACTGTATATAACAATAAATATTAGTAATTGTAATAAACGATATTAGTTTTCTAATGGCAAAAAAAGATATTGAACATTTTTAAAAAAAATTACAAATTAATTTTTTTTATTTTTTGTTTCTGAAACACAAATAAAACAACGTGTTTTACATTTTTTACGTAAATTAACATATTTTCAACGAATATTCAGAAATTAAAAAACTAAAGAAATAAAAATTAACACAATTTTAAGAAAAAATTTTTTTATTCAAATGAAAAGAATCGTAATTTTATAAATACGAAACGTATAAAAAATTAATAGAACAAGGCACTATTGGTGGTAATAACATAATACGATAACCTTATCACTATTAACTTTTTCTAAAACGATAATACAATTTTTATTCAAAATTGATCATTTTAAAAACATGCATACAATTTTTGTAACTTTATACACAATTTATAATAATAAAGTGATTGTAAAATTGTGCGTTCTGTTAACTTTTGTCGAGTTTTGATCCTGGCGTATCTTAAAAAATAAAGGAGTCATAAAAATTCAATAATAAATGGCCAGACTCAAATTACAAAAATGCTCGAAATTAACAGTCATTTTTTAAACATATCTGCCAAATGTCAATTAATTTTAAAGCTACAAAATAATCGAATTGTAAGCACTTTTTTTTAAAGGAAAGAAGCTAGATAAATTTGCAAGGAACTATATGAATTTTGAGCAATATTTACTTCGATTTCTAATGACGTAATAGATAATTTCAATAAAAATTTAGGAGTGCCGAAAAAGCTAAACGTTTTTTTATAAATTACAAATTACAAACAACTAATTGACAATATAAGTTTTCCTAAATTATAACGATTTTATATTCTTTTTCTAAAAAAAGTATTAAATTAAGCTCGATACATTTCTTTCCTTATTCCTCTAGTGCTAGGAAAACAGTACAAAACAATTTCCCGCGTCATAAAAAATCATTTCGCTTAATATGTAAAAAGCTTAAAAAGTATTCACATCGAACTGGAATTTTAAATTTTTTAACTGAAATAGTATTTGTGACTTTTTTTACATAATTTGCGCAAAATCAGCAAATAGAGCTGTTGCGTTTGGTCCCGAAATTGTGCTCTAATGGAATGTGATGCGAAAATGATGGAAGACTTTTGGAAAATTAATTTAAATTAAATATTGCAACGTATTGAACGATAAGTAAAGTTTGTTCTGTACATAAAAATGGCAGAGGTTGGGAATTAAATTAGAAACGCTAAAAGAGTAATTGTTAAACGGCCTGTTTGCCTTCCATAGTTTTTGCAATATCGGAAACGATTTCTTTAAAGATTAACGGGTCGATATTTTTGCCGAGTTGGTAAAGCATGAACCAATCGCCAATCTGACAATTGCGGGTGATTTGCTCAACTTGGCCCTGAGTAGAGAGTCGGCTACGGGCACGCAACAGATAGAGCCTCAGTCGTGGATATGCAATGACGGCAAGACGATATACGAGTGAGATGCCGGTCACGATGCTCAACATGATGAACCAGAACCAAAGGAACACATAGATTTTCTCGTTAACAATGTTAAGAGGCAGCACGCACAAACCGTCGAATTTCTGGATTGTGCCGGACGGACCATATTTGTGAAACGTACACTTGGTTAATTTAGGAAAGACACGAGCCATGGGGTCTTCACGTTCCTCAGGCTCCATCTCGGTGAAACGAAGCACATCACTGCCATACGTGCTGAACTCGCCGTCCAGGAACAGGTCCATCAGAAATATTTGGCCGACGACGTTGACAAAATTAAGCGCTTCGCAAATAAAGAATCGGAACGCATAGAAGTTCTGACCATGCAAATTAGCCATGAAGAAATCAACGAGCAGCTTTTTGCGATCGTTTTTGCAACTCTCGTTCACGATCGGACAATTAAGGTCCATGACGAGCATGCGGATGCGGCCACCTTCCCACGTCTTCCACAAATAGCGAGGCACATAGAACAGCATCGCCTGGAAGAAGAGCACGAAGCACACCCACTGGTAGTATTTGTGGTATTTGACGGGGTCTTCGCCATCCACGTGACTAGCGATACCCGGATTCGCGATGTCTTTGCCGATACGGCCGACAAGCCGGTTCGGGATCGTGAACGTTGAGTAGATCCAGCAGTACGTGTCCATGACGGCGCTGACTTGCGTGTCGTCGACGATACAGTCGATCGGGTCGCCGATGTATTGGCGGCTGGTCACGATCAGCGAGAACGCGACCAGCAAGATAACGGTTGCCTTGTAGTGCATGCGGAAAACGTTGTTATCAATGCAGACGGCATCGAGCTTCAACAGCCCCTTGACGGAGCCGAATACGTCAAACATGGCGGCAACGGTGGCAGCGTCCGCTGCTGGCCTTCCGTAGCTACCGCGTTACACTTGCTGCCTTTGGCGCTGCGCTATACTGTTCTGCGCCGCCCGCGACACTCGTTGCCGATTTGCCGGACTAAGGACTAATATGACCGCAACAAACTTACGACTAGACCACCGATTGGAATCGCAATTGTAAATGCGACTGCGACCACGATTACAAAAGCACAAAACTACTCGGTCGAAACGAACGAAACGTTACAGCAAAATACAAATTGGTAAATGACTGCTGAATTTTTTTCGGTGACGCGCACGCAGACAAAACGATACGAAGCAAGACGATGACGGGCGACGTAACGCGACGCAAAGAAGCAGCTTTGCTGCTTCGAATCCCAGATTTCAAGCAATGTTGCCGTTTTCAACATTTGCTTTGCTAATTACGCATGAGCTATAGACAATTGCTTGGTTTCTGAATTTAAGACGCGAATTATAATAAAGTCGTGTTTAAGATAGAGTTGAAAAGTATCTATGCAAACTTACTCAGTCTTGTACAAAAACATAGGAGTTGAGTAATTTTGAGTAACTATGACGTAAAATTGTCTTGATCAGGAGAAAAGATTTGAGTATGACTTAAGTAATTTAAAAAATAAAAAATGAATGGAAAAAGTGGCAAAAAAGAGTAAATAAATTCTCACAGGAGTTCTTAAGCACGTTTCTTTTTTTCTAAATTAAAATAATGTATATAACACCAATATTACTGTAATATTCCAGCAGCACTCTTAGGATATTAGACAAACCCATCTTTATTAGAATTATCACTTACGTTATAGGCTGTCTTACGTAACAAAAAGCTACTCAACTATATTATGATGGTAAACATACGTTTGCCCTAAGTGTTTCTCAACGTGAGGGCCACGCCCCATAAGGGGGAATTTGATAGTTAAAGGGGGACAATTCAAAAATTGACTCGAGTAATTTTAGCCTCATTGTTTCAAGAAATTTAAATGCAATGCTAGGTATCGGTACCAAATTTAATAAAAAAAGTAAATTTTTAAAAAAACGCTGTAAATAATTATTAGGTGTAATTTTATTTGACGTTACCAAAATATCAACAGAACGATTAGAGTCGCCAAGTAAACGTTGTCTGGATTTTCAGAGTGGTCTGCCAATAGGGGGAGGGTCATAAAATTTAAAGAAATGTTAAATGTGTTAGATGTTAGATGTTAAATGTTAAATGTTAGTTAAAGTATTAGCAACTTATTATTTTAAACACATTGACATTTAAATTTATAATTTTGTTAATTTTTTATCCAATTTTTTGTAAACCTGATTAAGTATTGTACGCGATTTTAAACATTTTTAAAATTTCGAGTATTATTTCATTTTCATTAATTTATTAATTATTCTGTAGTTACAATATAAAACTTTTTTTTCAAATCAATATTTTAACAATAAAATATTATTATTTAGGAAACATTGCCGCCGGCTGCTTCAGAGTCATTTCCGAAACCGGTAATTTATAAAATTTGTGTGAAGGCCTTTTGAAAACGTGGCCATTTCCTAATTTAACATCGATTACTCTAACCAAATTATCAGGTCCAGGATAAGTCTTCGTTACAATACCCAAAGGCCATGATAATGGTGTTGTTGTTTCTCCTTGTAGAATACCAATATCACCCACATTTAAATTTTCTTTTCTTATTTGATTTTTCGACCTAGTTAAAAGTGTATTAAGGTATTCCTTTGACCATCGATTCCAAAAGTGGGAAAACATTATTTAAATGTTCTTAAAACGATTATTTAATGAGAAATTTACTAAATTTTCATTCCCTGGTGAACTTAATAAAGGTTCCTCGATTAAAAAATGCCCTGGTGTTAAAGACTCTGGGTCATTAGGACTATCCGACATGATACAAAGTGGTCTTGAATTGAGTGCGGACTCTATTTTTGATAATAATATCGTCAATTCATCTACTGTCAATCGCGAATCCCCTATACACTTAAGCAAACAAATTTTAGTTGATTTCACAGCCGCTTCCCAAAGTCCACCAAACTCTGGGGTGCGAGGAGGAATCATTTTCCATTGTATACTATTTTCCAGTAAAAAATCTTTCAAATTGTGCTCAATTTCTTTTACTAAAAACATTTTTCAGCTTGATGAATGGCAGCTTTTGCTCTCACAAAATTAGTCCCATTATCGGAATAAATTGTTTTGGGTCGACCTCTTCTGGAAATAAATCTTCGGATAGCACTTATACAACCTTCAGTTGTTAAATCTAGGACAACTTCAAGGTGTATAGCCTTTGTCGAGAAGCATACAAATACAGCAATATATGATTTAGTCGTACAATTACTTCTCAGTCGATGTGGACGTACTAATAACGGTCTGGAAAAATCAATGCAACGCCTTCGCCGTCTTCAACTGAACAGTTTCAAAACTTGATATTATGTCTCAAAATTATGATCTCTAAAAAGACTATCATATTGAAATGTGTTCTCACTCTTATGTGGGGAGATATAAGGAAAAAAATAATGAAGTAAATGTCTTTTTTAATTGTGGTGTCATTTTCCACGTCACCTTTTATTAATTCATCCCCCCTCCTTCTAATGAATCTAAATGAGAAAAAACTAGAGTAACAAATAAATTTTTTTATTTTTTTATGTAATATTTACATTGGTAACATTGATTTATCAATTTTCAATATGTGGCAACAGTGTTTTCGTGTATAATAGTTTATTACAGTGCTTTAAAATACTAATTTTTGGGATTTAAATGGGCTGGTAATAAATAAAAAGAAATTATTTCAGTCATCGGACGTTTCCTAAAAATTTTAAGTAAATTAAAGATATGAAATAGTACAAATGTATTTCTTTAAACGTCATAAGAGTTACAATTATTACAAACAAAAAAGTAAAATTTGTTTCGGTTGATATACATTTCTTATAAACCAAATTTTTGTATTGATTGAATCTGATTCAGTTTTTCCTAGGATTGCTATTTCTGTAAATCTCACAGACTAATAGATCGTGTTGTTAATATAAATCTAACGTTAATTTAAATTTAAAAAATAACCGCCATCTTTTAACACTTTTATCGTGTAAGATGGAGAAATGCTTTGTAGGTAAACGGTAGAATAAAAATCGATTAAAAGACCTAATTAATCACAATTACAAGAATAAAACTTTTAGCCCCCGTGCTTTTTAGTTCCACCCTACACTATGTATAAAAAGCAAAGTATTAAAAGTATTAAAATTTCCACCGTATAAATTTTTAGTTAAAACTGAAATATTAAACATATTGTCTCTATTAAAAGATCGAAAATAACGTAAATTTTAACTTATTATGAAACGATTCGGCAAAAGGATAAGGCCGTTCGCTTAAGGACATGTTTTAATCGACAAAACTAAAACTGGTTATTCGACAAAAGTGCTGAGTCACGATATGCTTTTGTCATATGTTTTTAAATATTTTTATAATTCTGTTTTAGACAATTTTGTCAGAGTTTTCATATTATTTAATACTTTTTTTAAAAATTCATTTGCTACTTTATAAAAATTTTAATTTTTTTTCAAAAGTTTTTTAAAACTTATTGTTATGTTTGTTGCAGTAGTTTAAAATTGATTAAATTCGCTATAATTATGACTTTATAATATTTAATACATTACAGTGTTATATAAAACAACTGTTATGAAAAAAATTATTTTTTTTTACATTAATTAAATAAAGTGTTTATATCTTGTACGAGAAAATATAATTTACACAGTAATAAAGTATATATTGAATAAAAAATATAGTTTTTTTGCGCCTTTTTAAGCACTTGGTCTAAGACAGTGTTTCTCAATCTTTTTTGGCCTATAGACTGGTGTTGTAATTAATTAAATTTTAATAAATACTAGTTGACCCGGCG
>AGDA01062081.1:0-11343 GCA_000281935.1 Mengenilla moldrzyki | reverse complement strand
TACTTGTATCTGTATCTGTATTTGTATCTAGATACAAGTATCTGTATCTGTATCTAGATACATTTTATTTTAAGCTTCTTTGTAAGTATCTCTATACATTTTGATGCTGTGTATCTATATCTGTATCTAGATACAAAAAAAAAGTATCTATTACAGCAGTGATCGTAAGTGACCCGATGATGACGATGTAAGGCTCATACTCGAGGGGGTCGTTCGGTACCCTAAAGGCTCTGTTGTCTTTATCACTCACTCCGGATATAAATCAGCCACTCGGCACAGGTCGCTTTACATCTTAGACTGGGAGTGAGGAAGGAGGTTGGTCCGCAGCCTCTTATTTGATTATTCGAGGCTGTCCCAATGGGTCGTTCAGCTATCCGCCACCCGCCGACGTGCTCAGTAGCCCCCACAGCCCTGAGACAAATGTATAAGAATACGAAATATATAAGTGTTGCAGATAAGCAAAGTTTCGTATGTTTTTAATGTTAAAATCAGGATTTTTAAGATTCTTTTTAGTTTATTTAAGGAGAAAATTTTAGGAACTTTGCCTTTACACTTTTAATTGAATTGGTTCGTCAACAAACTTTAGAATGAAAATATATCTAATTGAATCTTCGGAGATTTGATACATAATTAAAGACAATATTTGAGACATAAGACACAATTACGAATTAAGTTGATAAAAATTTTCAAATGATTTATTCTCAGCTGCGATACAATTTTGAAACTATTAGTCGAACATTAGATATTATGTGTTACATTTTAAACCCTGTTACTTAGCAAACTACTGTTGATGGTTTTTGTGTTGATTTTCGATAGTACTCTGTTGAGTATTTCCTAACTGCTTCATTAGCACTCTCAGGATTAGTAAAGTATGATTTGACAAAGAAACACATCCGCATTAATTGTATACATTTTATTAAGATCATTGAGAAAAATTACCAATAGTAAATTAAGACTCAGATAATTTGTGCTGGTATAAAAGGAAATTCTATTAAAAATAACAACAAATATCTTCTATTAAAAATTAAAACAAAATGTACTTAAATAACGATAATATTTTATATAATGTACTATTATTTTAATAAATGTTTAAAACTATAAAGATACAAACAGTATCTAATGGAGTTTTATTTTAATTAACAGAAAATTACTTTTATAAGGGTCGATGGAGATTTCGAAAAAATAAAAAGGGTTTGGTGACTAAAAAAGTTTGGTGGCCTATTGTGTAGTGTATGAATAGTATAGTATAATTTCAGTGTAGTTATAGAGTTGGTGTAAGGGAAAACTCGTATATTATACTGATTGACTTCAAGCACAGGAGAACTTCATTTCATTTTTTCACGAAATAAATTATTTTTTTTCATACTAGGTAGGTTCAAAAAAGTGAAAAAGTGTACACTTTTGGGAAAAATTGTATTTATTTTGTTCAAATATGGTAAAACCTAATATTCCAACAACTTAAGTACAATCTTCTCCAAAAGAGTATATTTTTTTGCTTTTTTTGAACCCACCTACTACAATAATCTAAAAATTTGAGACGAAGTGAGAAAAAGCGTTTTTTAGTGTCGAACTCAAAAAAGTAATGGAACATATATCGAAATTTACTCAACAATTTATTCAAATAAACGTGTGGTTTCATTATATTTTTTTACTCAGATTCGAATTCGTGAATACAACCAATGTTAAACGCTTTTTCATCTATCTGTACTGTATCTACATATGATTCTGTTTAATTTTGAACTGAGCCTTTGATAATATACATAGATATAGTGTTAAATCCAATAAAAATGTGCTTCATAGCTTTTTCTTTTTTTTTAAAAAAAAAGTAGTAATTATTACTTAACAATGTGATTTGAATGAGAAATTTATGTACAGTGTAATACACAGAATGTACAGAATAAAAACTATTCTGTGGTGTAATGTTTTGTGTAAGGAATTTAAGAAAAAAATTGATATGAAAAACAATTTAATTTTGAGACACATTTATTTATATAATGAAAACTTAGAGATTATTTTTTAATAAATTTGTTCTTTATATGTTTTAATTATTTCAATTTGGTTTTTTCGTATGTAGTTAATAAAATACTGCGTTAAGAAAATTACGCTTTTAATATTTAAAAATTTAAAACAAATATTAAAGAGAATTAAAATTAACTAATGAACAATTACGGTTTTTTTTTACTATATAATTTCACTATTCAACGTAAACGAGAATAAAACGTATTTTTTAGCATTTTAAAGTACGCTGTACATTGAACAGGAAAGTAACGATTACAATAATCTTATCGTGCAGTGAATTCTTCTACAATGAGTTATTTTATTATATTGTATTTAAAATTTTGACTTTCTTTCGGCACAATTTAATGTTCTCAATAAGTCACTTAATAAGCAGTATTATATGAAGAAGAAAGTTTCAGAAAAAATCGATGTTTCTGCGGTTGATTTACTAACATAAGTGTCTTTATGATATTTGCAGAGAGCACATATAACGGAAATGTAATGTTAACAAGAACAAAATGAAGACGAGACGACGGCCATCGAAGTAAGTGTTCGACGGTGGGCGCTAGGCCCATCGGAATGGGCCAGCAGCCCACGATACTCACGTCTATGTGTGTTCTGATGATGAATTCGAATGAACTTGGAGCGAATTCATCAGCATCTAGCGTGTGCGGTAGTGCCAGTGGGAGCGGCAGTGGCATCAGCAACTTATCATCGGTCAGTCAAAATGGCTCAAAAACGGTCAGCAGATCTTCCTCTTCATCTGGTTACCATCAGAAGGCAATGGAGGAGATTCATAACTCGTTGCGTCCGTTCGCGAAAACCATTCCGACTTCTATGCACGCGTCTCTTACCAATGGTTTGGTCGAGTCCAGTGCCGCGAGTACGGTTTCGATGTCGTCGCAAACGACAAGCGGTATTGGATCTTGTACCAGTGCTAGTAGCAACGGAGCTGGCAACATCGAAACGGTTTTGAAGCAAGCCGCGTTGCAGCTACATTGCGAGGTATGTGCTTTTGCCGCCGCGCCGACTAATCTTAATTTCATGAAAGTGTCGTTTTAAGGCCATTGTACAAGGCCGTCGTTTCCTCTATTGTTTACTCAATAAAAGAATTGAAACTAAAGACGTTTTGATCAACAAAAAAATTCAATTTATCTCCGTTCTTTTTTTGAATTATTGCTCGAGTTTTTAATTTATGGAAACGAATGCTTATACAAATTAGCAAGAATGTTCATTGGACTTTTACTTTCTTCGTATAATTAATTAATATACAGAAAAAAGAATCGGCAAAAAACTAATACCAAGCTTTGTTTTAACGTATGAAATAATCCTTGCACAGTCAAACAATCGAAATTCACGGTCACATATTTTGATTGATGTATATGTTCATAGTCTATTAATACATCTAATTCTAAATTGGTTACATATTTTTTAATTTTTTTTTTTTTGTGCAAAATTTAAATATACTTTAATTTCTAATTAAGACTTTGTTCTACCATTTGAATATGGAGAACTTTGTAAGCACTTATTGTAACAGTATTTGTAAAATTAGATTGTTCAAAGTTGTTGTCATATGTATGTACACGTATGATTAGATTAGAAAATATATTTCCTATTTTTGTATAAATTATTTCATATTTTTGAAACATAATTTTGAAAGGACGTTCTTCCGTCAGTTAGGTTAAAACACAAAATAAATTTACAGATATGCTTAAGCACATACGAAGAAGGTTTACTAAATTTTCATTTTACGACTATTTTTTTAAAGAACGTAAAGAATTTATTAATTCTATAGTTTTGACATACGATTAATATGAAAAAATCAAAATTTATATTGAGTTTTATGCAGGCAGTAAGTCGTCTAATGCCTTTTATGGGAACATTAATGTTGTTCAAGTACATGAATTGTCTTCGTTAACGCGTTTATTGCTTGAAACATGCAAGAAATTGTTCATGTTTCGCAAACGTTATAATAATATGAATAATAATGATAACTCTGAAGGATTCGTTTGGAATTGTCGAAATGTCAAAGAGTAAAATTAGTGCGAGAGTAATTTGAATTCTTAAATAATTTTCTAAGAAAATGTTCACGTTGCTTTGAAGTATTGCCAAAAAGTAGATTTTGAAAAAGGGAAACATTCTTGTCGTTCTTTTTAACTGAACCATTTGTTTGTTCTTTCTAAAGAGAAAACTATTTTTTTTTTATTTAAGGACTCGAAAAATGCGGCGAACCGAAAAGATCTGGCTTTGAAGGTGATTCGCAAGCCGAGTTTGGAGCGTGATTTGGGCTTGCTCCGGATTAGTCCGGCCATGGACAGTGGCGCTGGCAGCTCTCGGTCCGATAGTCCGCGGTTGTCCGAGTTCCACGCACAAATCGGCCGTCAGTATTCACCAAATGCATTTGCTGTTGCAGATACACCGCCGCCGCCACCACCACCTCGTACTAATCTAACTCCACCACCGCCACCGCCATTGCCACATTTACCAAGCAGCAGCTATTACAAGAGAATTTCGCCAACTATTTCTGGTGGGAAAATGGCAGCAGTTGCGCAATCGACGGGAACATGTACTTCTGGTAGTCGACTGGGCTTGTATGCATCACAAACACCGACCGCAGTAGGTGCTGAACCACCACCTCCGTATCCACTGAAGTCGGTTAGTCCTTCGATAGCGCCGCCACCATCATATCCATTAAATCGACAAAGTCCTACGCAACAAGATTATCGTAAAAGCCCATCATCTGGCATCTATTCGGGTACCGGGTCGGCTGGCTCACCAAGTCCGACCTTATTGCCAGCTGCGTGTACAACAGCGCGGCCAACAACGGCACCGTTGCAGGCGTGGAGTGCGCGGCAAGCGAAAACGCAACCACCAATTATTATGCAATCTGTAAAAAGTACTCAGGTACAAAAACCCGTTTTACAAACGGCCATTGCACCTACGGTTCCACAACAAATGCCGTCACAATCACCGACTTCTCCTCAATCACCACAGAGCCCACTACCGCCACCTTACAAGCAATCTCAGCAAGTATCGCAGCAAGTAATTCAGTCGCTGCCACCACCTCCTTTAACGTCGTTGACATCATCAATGACAACAGCACCATCATCACCGCCATTACAATCTCAACCAAAGCCTCAGGTACTAAATAATTCGCAAACGTCTGTGATAAATACGACACAAGCGCCCTCTGTAGTACCCACTACCGAGCCGCCAAGTTACATTACGACAATGCAGCATTATGTGGCACATCGAGCATTAGTGCAAGGCCATAATTTAGACGTTGTCGGTGTCGTGGCTGCAACTCCGTTAGAGTTACCTGCGCGTTCATCGAATCGACCACATGCACCACTCCAACGAAAGTGTTCTCCTACACAACCGACGGTGGTTAATATCAATGGTGATTTATCATCGACCAATAGACGGTCGAATAGTCCACAGTCAACCACTCTATCATCATTACCAGCGGTTCCGATTTCAGCATCTCCACCACCTTTACCACCTCCTTTAAGTGAATTACCAACCAAAGTGCAAAAACCATCAAAAAAACCGCCAATGCCAGAACCACCACATCAATCAAATGGGCACTACCCAATTCAAAATGATGATGTAGCTACGTCGTTGTCGCCATCCCCACCGTCTTCACAGTCAAATGGTAAAACCTCGAAAAAAATACAACACGAATCACCAATTCCAGAGCGGAAAAAGATCAGTAAAGAAGTCGAAGAAG
Organism: Mengenilla moldrzyki; assembly: GCA_000281935.1. NCBI lineage: Eukaryota > Metazoa > Arthropoda > Insecta > Strepsiptera > Mengenillidae > Mengenilla > Mengenilla moldrzyki. Next base: position 5,615 of record AGDA01062081.1, on the reverse strand, counting down.
AACGACGTGATTCAAAAGTACGCAACTATTCACCTCAAGCTTATAAGTTCTTCATGGAGCAACATATAGAGAATGTGTTAAAGGCGGTTCGACAACGGAACTTTCGTCGATTGCAATTAGAAAATGAAATGCTGAAAATTGGTTTAAGTCCGGAAGCACAGGCGCAAATGCGTAAGATGTTATCGCAAAAGGAGTCAAATTATATTCGTCTGAAACGTGCGAAAATGAACAAGTCTATGTTTAATAAAATTTGTACAATTGGCATTGGTGCCTTTGGCGAAGTGTCTTTGGTACGCAAAATTGATACACAACATCTATACGCGATGAAAACGCTTCGCAAAGCCGACGTGTTGAAACGGAACCAAGTAGCACATGTGAAGGCAGAACGAGACATCTTGGCAGAAGCAGATAATGAATGGGTCGTTAAACTCTACTACTCTTTCCAGGATCGTGATTACCTTTACTTCGTAATGGACTATATACCGGGTGGAGACTTGATGTCTCTACTTATAAAATTAGGTGTTTTTGAGGAGAATTTGGCTCGTTTTTATATTGCAGAGTTAACTTGCGCTGTAGAAAGTGTGCATAAAATGGGATTTATACATCGTGATATAAAACCGGACAATATTTTAATCGATCGCAACGGGCATATAAAATTAACTGATTTCGGTCTCTGTACAGGATTTCGGTGGACGCACAATTCGAAATATTATCAGAAGAATCAGCATGATAGACAAGATTCTATGGATCCGATAGATAATTGGAACAACGATTGCGGTTGTATCAAGTTAAAACCCCTGGAGCGACGGAGACGACGCGAACATCAGCGATGCTTAGCTCATTCGTTAGTTGGCACACCGAACTATATAGCGCCAGAGGTTTTACAACGAATTGGTTATACGCAGTTGTGCGATTGGTGGAGCGTCGGTGTTATTTTGTATGAAATGCTAGTTGGCAGCCCACCATTTTTGGCCAATACACCAGCTGAGACACAGATGAAGGTAATTGTCAACTGGTTCGTGAAAATGGTGCTTTTTTCTATCCTTTACTTTTAACGTTTCACGGCTACGTTCGAAAATTTAGTGCTAGAATTAATAATTGTACAATTATAAACCATTTATAGATATCAAGGGAAATTTAGTTAACTCATTAATGATTTTTAAATACATTAAGTTTTTTAAAGTTATAATAGGCAGTGTGGCGTAGCGTACGTAGTTGCCTCCCGCGAAAAAAATTCATAATTAATTACCAAACTTTAATTTGTAATTTTAATCTTTCTGCTTTTCTCCCACAAAACTTTTTATACAAGTTTCTATTACGAACTCGTCCATTGTTTGATACTCAATTGCTATATTTGCTAAATGAAAAACCCTAATAATACTCTTTTTTGAACGTAAATAATTCTTAACAATTTTTTAATTTGAAAGAGCGTCTACAAGTAGCGTTACTTATTGCAATTGTAGGATATTACTGAACAGAAAATTTGCCGCTCATTAGTAAAATGCCGCCCGGTGGAAAGTACTCCCTTTGCACCCCCGTCGCTACGCCACTTATAGTAGGCACTGCTTCCACAATTTTAATGGGCTTATAAAAAAAGTTTATTCTGTAGTAACTTTTTAGAGGCATACAGCGGAATAAGAGGTTTAAAGAATTGTGTTTCTTATAAAATAAAAATTAAGCGACATTCCCATAACGTTTCAAAGCACTCGTCATTAACCTTTTTTAGTAAGCGGGCCTTTTTTAAACTAAACTTTGGCAGGTACCACGTAACCCATTATTCAGGAGTAATTATTAAGTATAAAAATAATACAAAAGTATCATATACATAGAATTACATTTTTTAAGAACCATGGCTCAGAAAACCATGTTTAAAAATTAGTTTATTACCAAGCATTTATAATTCATGAAGAATACTTTTTAGATTTTAATATACTGAATTTCCTTGAATTATTAAATAATATAAAGTTTTCAAGAGTTTTTAAAATTTTGTAAAATTTTAAACCAGTCGGATTATCTGCAATGTAGTTTTAATCAAGTGGTTCAGTGTAATTTTAAAAAATTTGAACTGGGAGTTATGCTCACATCCGCGAAGACACGAAGTTGTTTTTATAATCATCATCAAATGATGATTAAAAAAAAAATGAAATTGTCATACATAATAATTTTGACAAATATGTATTTTTTATAATTAAGAAAAAAAAAACATACACACACAAGTGATCCATGTCACAAAAGTTTAAAAAATATATATTTAACATTTTAAAGTTCTTAATTTTCAGTTAATTTTATAAATATTTTTTTACATTAAGTTTTCAAACGTAGCTTTTATTAACTTTATTTGGTATTTTATGTATTGCATGTATTTTATTTAATACATTAAAAAATTTTTATTCTTTTTTTAACTTGTGAATGAACTTTGGATTTTACTTGGGCGTAATTAATAAAATTTGGATTTATTTTAAATAACGTTTAACTTTTGACAGTAGTTGTAAATTTAAAGTATTGTTTTATTTGCGTTAAACTATAATTTTTATGGCCGAAATAAAAATGAAAAAAATATATAATTAAAAAATCATTTCGATTTCAATTCCATACGCACATGTACACAATTGAAAGTTGTCAATGTTCTATTCTTTAAAGTTGAATTCAGCATAAAATATTGCATATAAAAAAGTATCCATTCAAAGTTTAAATACGTTTCCGACGTGTGATAAAAGACTATATCACACAGTTTTTAAATTATATGTAAAACGTAAAACTGTGAGTATATTCATTTGGAACCAATATAATTTTGAACAATTAATGACTATATAAGTATCGTATAATTATGTTCTTACGAAAATATCATGTTTTGAGCTTCAGAAAAATTTATTCGGGATCTTCTGATTGTTTTATTAATTTAAGAAATATGCGGTTGAGGCATACAGAATTTCACTGATCAGGTGGAAACTATTTTAATATCTCAAGACATTGGTTCTAATCTTGTATATAAAAAATATCTTAGCATACGTGAAAAATCTGATGACTGGTTCAAACAAAAAAAACAATATTTTCACAAATTTTATATGTGATCTGGGCGAAAGAGCATTTGATATCATGTGATTTAAAATGAGAATTCGAACGGTGATGATTTATTTATTAATGGTGTTCTAGTAGCGAAAAAGAAGTAATTTCTTGCATCGTATTTGATGTTAAAGATTTTGAATATTTTAAATCTTTGATAAATATAAATAGAGCTGAATTTACTATGAACTACTAAAAATGAATTGTTATAGTGGATTAACATCAATTGTAATTGACATATTGAAACCAAGACTAAAAACAAAAGGATCGTTATTTGAAATAAGCTGCGACAATATGATTTTTTTACAAATTTAGTGCGTCGTTTCTATTATTGTTTCAGTTTTATTACCATATTAGCATATGATCTGTGTGAGTATCACTTTATGTTGTATAGCAGGAGTGTCAAACTCAAAAGTTGTCTTGTGTCAAATAAACAATACTTAATTTTAAGTAGGCCGCAAAAAATCAATGCTTATAAAAATAAATATTTTTATTTTAAATTGTACTCCAATGCGTGCCACCGTCTGATTCTCTGCTCTGTATTGCTTTAATTTGATCAAAAAGAAGGAAAAAGGTTTCTTTTATCAAATTTAGCTGTGGAGGAAACACGTGGTCACTTTCACGAAGTAAAGAAAAAAGATGTTTTCACCAAAACGACTAAAACTTTACTAATCTAAAATTTCTTTTTCCTTACAATAAAAATAACCCTGCAGGTAAAAATTACGAAAAATAAAAACTTTACAAAGCAAAAAAAAGGTTTTAATAAATTGAAAAATGTCCATTTCTGTTTAATCTTGAGCCTTTCGTTCAAGCTGTTTTACTCAATAATAAGCTTTTAACTTTTTTGATGTGTTTCGAACTGTATTTGAATTGTATAAATTTATATAAGTTTTCTACGTCAAATTGACCTAAAATTTAGTGCATAATTTCATATATTTGACTTGAATTCGAGTAAAATTTGTAAATTTTTAGTTAAACTTGAGTTAAATTTGATCAGTTTTAGTGTATTGCGACATTGTAATAAACGTATATAAAGTTAAATTATTATTTATGTTTTGATAGTTAATAAATAAAATATAATATATATGTTGGTTTCGTTTCTAATTCACATTTCGATTTTATTTTTATTTTGGGTCTGATATATTAGCCGGGCCACAGAAATCTTCACCCCGGGCCTCATACGGCCTGCGGGCTGCGAGTATGACACCCCTGTTGTATAGGCTCTTGTATATAGAATCTTTAAATAGACCGCATCAAAAAATTAATAATTCGATGAAACATCGAAACACGATCAAAAAGTTGCAAAAATAAATAATAATTGCAATACTTTAATTACAATTTAAGATGGTGTTATTTCACAAGTTTTTAATCGCTGATAAGACAGTAGAAACATATTTGAAATATATATGTTGATAATTTTTTATGAATGACTTTTGAAGTAAACACGTTTCTGCTCTTTGAGTGGAACATAAAACTACAGTTTAATTTATTATATTTTTTTAAAGCTATAAAGGTATTGTCTTAGTCAATTTTAAAATAAACAGGAACTAACTGTATTTGTCCAAAAAATAAATTAATTTTGAACCTCTTTTCAACATGTATACGACACGTTCGTTGTAAACTTATAACTGAGTAAATTTAAGAATTTTGCGAAATTAACTAGAACAATTGTTCTCTGACCTTTTGTGGTTTTATTTATAATAGACCAGTCAGACAAAATGTTCACATACAAGTATATCAGGTATAAACATTTTTAGATTTTTAAGAGTAAAAAGTTAAATAATAGTATATTATTTTGGTTAATACCGGTTACAACTCAGGTTGTAACCAATGTTCGCCAAAATATGGTTGCGACCAAGTTTATTTTTCATTGTCTTTTTTAAATATTTGAATCTTATAAATACAGAGCAAGAAAATCTGTGTTCTCGCTTTTTAAAAAATGTTTGAAATTGTGTTTTTAAATTTATTTTAGATTATTTTTCTGTATTTAAAGCAGAACAAAGAACAACGTAAAAATGCAGTGAACTGCTTACCTTAATTTTTTTAAAGAAAACCGTTACAAACGTTTTTAGTCTTTCATAACAGATAGAAAAAATGCTTACGAACACAGATTGCCCAGATCGGCAACGGAAAAAAATAAACTAAATTCCCCAAAATTTTCAGTTGGTATTTTTACGATTTAAAGCGGCAATTCTCTTTTATAAAGCGGCGTGCAAAGTTTTTAATTATATTGGAAATGTATACAAGAATGAAGCTATATAATAAATGCGAAATTAATTTGATATTAATATCTATAATGAAAATAGATAAGAGCGCCAACTTGCGGTCATGTAAATGATATGCAACTTTACATGGCGCGTTGCCTATCTGGGTAATCTGTGGTTACGAATGGTTACAACCAATTTCGTCAAAATACAAAAAGTCGTAATCAAAGATAACCAGGTTTCTCGCCAAAAAGGTCTTAAAGTAACTATAGTTGTAATTGAATATGGAAGAAGCTTTTTAGTTGTTATTTGTATTAACAAAATACACATTGTCAACAAAAGAATACT
>AGDA01062074.1:0-10776 GCA_000281935.1 Mengenilla moldrzyki | reverse complement strand
TTACGTAAAAATAGTTTTTTTCGTGAGTGTTTTATTTTCTATGGAAAACTAATTTGGGTTTTTTAATTTTGGCAAAAAATCGCTTTTTTGGATATTTCGACATTTAATATTCTATAAATTTGGTACCTCTTGAGACAATTACATGAAACTTTGCAAGTAGTTTAAGTGTTGTTTTCTGATTAACGTTCCCTGTCAACCAAATGTGAGGATAAAGTGAAGGTAACATCACTGTGATATCACTGTGATACCACAGTGATAATTCACAGCTGTGAGGATCATATTGTGAGATTACAGTGATATCACAGTGAGGAATCTTGGTTGACGGGGTTGTGCTTATTTGAAGTTAATAGGTGGTGCAGTTTTCAAGATAAAATTTTTTTAAGCTGAAAAAAAATTTTCACTCCCTCTACAAAAATGCGAATAGGGATCCCAAAACTGTGCCCGTTTTTATTCGTTACTAGTGCAGTACTACCAAAATTTATACAATTGGTTTTTGGAGGAAAAACTTTGTTGGTTAGGATTATTTGTACAGTGTTTATGAGAAAGTATTAAATTACAAAACTCAGCAAATATGATTTAAAAAATCTATAAATGGCGATTAGAATTAAAAAAAATAATATAAACTTCAGTTCTTCTACGTTCAATGTAAATGAAATTTTACTAAGGTAATGAAGGCAAATACAAGATCGATTACATAAGTTCACATCAAATTCACAGCGATATTATTTTGAGACAGTTATTTGTATGCTTATTGTGATATCACATCAGTCCAATAATAAAATCGAATCCACATATCAGTGTTACAATTTGAACTCAATAGTATTACATATTAATTTCAAAACGCGAACAAACATATCGATATCACAATGATATTACATTGAGATTTCAGGATTGTAGAAGAGCGTCGAAATATAATTCTCATTGCGTTCATAATGAATTTAATATAAGCTCCATATAAGACCTAAAGCTTGTTAAAATTCATATTGTAAAATCTATGTGAATTCACTATAAATTATTTGGTTCGCCGGCTAATCAAAAAATTAATAGGTATAGGCTTATTTTAATAACAATAGCTGCATTTAACACTACTGTAATTTAGTTTCGAAATTAATTAAAAATTAAAATACTTTGCTGAACGCAGTTTATAAATTAAAAATTCAAAGAACAAAGAATAAAAATAGATTTTTCTACATGAATTAATAATTAAAAAAATGTAAAAATGACTTGAGGTATAAGACGATCGATTTAATTGAATTCATTCTTCAACATGATTAATAAAAGAGTTCAAAATAATCTGTAATATTAAATAAATAAAAATTTCTAGGAAACTAAATGTATTAAATTGAAGAAGAAATATATATGTGTGGGCGTTTTTTTTTTAAATTTATTAACTGCGAAATAAAACGCATATCATTTCCCAAAAATTTTTTTCTGCAAATTCTACGAAAATAAAAAAAATATAAAATCCTGTTTTACACAAACTTGTTGGGCGTGAAATTATTTTTGGCGAGATAATGTTTAATCATAAATTTAGAAAAAAAGTGATATTTTGCTAAGACATATGAATTTTGATCTTAAGTCATGTTTGGTTCAATGGTTTTATTCTTATTAAAACTTAAAGACAGTGAAGGTTCATCCATATCCATCACATTAAGATCTCAATGTATTTACTTATTTATTTTGATGAAGTCATACACTTTTTTAATTTTAAATTATTTTGGAAGGAAGATTTTTCAATGTTTTTTTACGTGTATTAAGACTTTTTCGAACATTTACTTAGTGTAACACAGAATTAAAAGTACTATTTTCAGGAACTTAAATTATTTTCGCAAAACTTTCTCGTAATTGATCGGATGCAATCTCTTTCAAAACTTTACTTGTCAATATATTATAGTTTACCATGTCATTAGATTGTAATACTTTTAATTTTATTAAATATATGTTACAAAATATGTTAGAACATATTTTTTAACCTAATTTCTTCCCAGCAATTTGTTTAGAGTTCATCAAGTAAAAATTTTATTTTTATGTAAAACAATATATTTAGATATCTATAGCCTTCTTTGTTAAATTTTAAAAGTTTTATTTACTGTCCTGACTAATTACAGCTTTGAATTTTTTTCTGTTTATGTATTGACTTATTTTCTGAATTTATCAATTTATAGTTTGCAAATGAAACAACTCTTGTAATAAAAACAAACATCATAAAATCATATTTTTTTATTTAGATACTGATGTATCTATTTGACTATTATAATTTTTTATGGCAATTTGAGATGTTAAGTTTTACAGAGCTGTCGTTTTTTCACGAAATGAAAATTTCTAATTCAAAGAATTGATATGGACCGGAAAATGTAAAACTTTTATATACTTTTAAAAAAATACAATTTTCTTGCCAATTTTCTCAAAAATAGCAACTTTAGTTTCAGATATATTTAAAATCGTTAAGTGATCACTTTAAGTTGGAATTTTGAAAAAAGGAGTAAGTGAAAATTAAAATGTCAATGAAAATTTTGTGTAAAGTTTCTGATCGTGATAAGAGAAAACATAAAGGTGACGTATCGGCCTTATGTTATTACAATGGTAAAGTGTATAGTGGTGCTGAAGAAGGAAAAATCAAGGTAAGATTTTGAGAATCATTTTTATTATCCGATTTATATTTTTCTCAACATTAAATTAACAAACCTTGAATTAATTAAAAGATTTGGCAAGCATCCGATTTAAAATTCTTAGGTGAAATCGATGCTCATCCGAACTACATGATTTATTGCTTGGCGGTTTTTGAAAACAAATTATACTCTTCGGCTCACGACTGTACTATTAAGGTATGGGATTTAACTAAATTGCAACCAATATCAACCATTTATACGGGTAGCGATGTCGTCGAAAAGCTTTTAATTACACCAGATGGAACGTTGTATTCAGGTGATGAAAAAGGAATTGTAAGTTCTTTTGAATACCTCTTAATAATATGCTTAAAAAAAGTTTTTAATAAAAATTACTGAAGTTTAAAACATAAAATATTGAAACTATCAAGTGAATATCAAAAAGTTTTTACTAAAATAAAATAAAAATGAAAAATTTTGAACAAGCAAACTAGTAGACCAGTACTTTTTAAAAATTTTTGTTTCATCGACCCCTTTTCCCCAAATTTTGCTCACGATCCTTCAAGTGAAAAATAAATATAAATACATATCATAAAAGTTTAAATAAAAAAAAAACACTAAGTTTATGTGATAACTTTGGCACGAGTTACACACACACCATTGTATAAATAATTTTTGTCAATCTTTGTTTCAAATATTGTTACATAACGTTCAGTACTTAAAAAATATATACACTATATTGAATAAAAAAAGTTACAAATATAACGAAAATTTAATTATATTTTAACGAATAAATTCTTTAAGCACTATTGTAAAAAATTTATTGATATTTTCAACATGTTTATCGAATTTACAAAACTAGTTTTTAACGAATGAATTTCAAAAAAATTTTTTTAAAATATATTTACAATTTTCCATATTATAAATTAATAAGCAATTTATTAGTTGAAATTTAAAAAAAAAGTTTTCAATGCTGTAAGAATCCTGATATATTTGAGTTTTTTACAAAATAGAAAATCACAATGATTTTATTTGCTATAATTTTTATTCCCCTAATAATAAAATTAAATAAGAATTTTACTATTTTATATTAAACTTTGTACTGATCCTATAACGCTGTTCAGAAATCTTCAAATCATTTTAACCCTTTATTGTGAACTGTAATTAAAGTAATCACACGTCCCAATTTTAGCTGAACAGCCCCGCTTTTCACTGGATAGTCATCCGATCCCGCTGACTTTTAATAATGTCGCGCTGTTTAGAAAATATTGGCATTTTTTATTTTAATATATTGCAAAAATGCATACCTATTATTTATTAAGTCTTATGATGAATATAAGGAAATAAAAAATACATAAAACGTATGCAGAGTAAACGAAATTAAATATTGTACCGAGTTAGATTAATTCAGTAGTGATAAAAGTTGTGTAGAAAGAAGGGGTAATGCTGTATATGAACATTAACACGTATTAATAGGAATTTAAAGCGATACGAACTTACACATTAGCTTTTATTAATACTTTATATTATATTTTTTAATGTACTTTTTTTGTATTAATAAAATTTTGACTTAAAAACGTCTAATAACTTTTGAGCTAGTGTAATAATCTATCGATTTCACAGTAACTAAAAAACAGAAATTAAAAATATTTTGTTAAAGAAAAAACTTTTTAAGCCGGAGTAAAACCGAAATCGGGAACTGAACCGATATTCTTACTGGAGTGTAACCAGAACTGAACCGATATCATTCGAACCGAAACGATACCGGAATGAAAAAAAAAATCAAACGGTTTAAAACCCTGGTTAAACCCTGGTTAAAACAAAATAATTCGTGTAAAAAGAAACTTTTTACTTTGTAACTCGTATTTGATCAAATTTGTGTAAAAAAAGAATACGGTGTGTATATGTAACTAAATTGTAATTATCATTCCATCACATTTGTCCCGTATTGTCTCAGTGGAAATGTGGACACTTTAACTATAATTAACATCAATTAAAAAAATAATTTACACAGTTGAAAAATATTGATTAGGTATAAGGTTATGAGCTTAAGAAAAAATGGAAAATCAAACTTTTTTCAAATAACTTGTGAAAAATATACTAGTGTAGGAAAATTAAGGATTGCTTTTTGATTATACAAGATATTCCATAAAAGTGTATAGGTATTTTCAGAACTTGCCAAAGGTTACTCATCGTAGGGAATCTAATAAAAAAGTGTTTGCGTAGGAATACTTATTTTCAAATTTCTAATTAATTAATATAGCTACAGCTTCGTATTATGAAATGAAAGAATTTAATTTCAACCTACAAATTGACTCAAAAACTGAACTAATTATATATTTAGTAGAATTTGATTTTTTTCCACTACTTGTAAATACTACAAATCAGTTTAAATAAAAATAAAATGTAATAAATACATGATTATTTCACTATAGGTAAATATCTGGAAGAATGATAGCATCGTTGCGACTACAAACGTTTTAGAAGAAGTAAAGGATATGATTGTTGATGGAAAGTATATGTTTACTGCTCGTGATACTGATTTAGTTGTGACCGAAATAATCGCTGGTGACAAATATAGGTTTATGAATAAAACAACTATTGAAGGTCGAGCTCCGATGTGTATTTCGGGCGATAAACTTTTATTCACTGGTAGAAATTGTAGAGATATTTGTGTTCATGCAAATAAACCAAGCGAACAATTTCCAGAGCTTGGACACATCACGGTTTATTTTAAGTCTGATTTTCTAGAACTTTAACCAATTAGTCGTTTTTAGGACGCTCATAAAATGATTATTAACTGCTTATTGGGTTTCGTTGAAGATGGACAGTCGATGCTTGTCATTGGCGGCTGGGACAATTATGTTACAAAATGGAAAATTCTCGCTCATAGTCGGCCAGAAAAGAATATGTGCGGTTTAGATACCAGTGTCAATTCTTTGGCATATAACTTAGAGAAGAAAATTTTATATGTTGGTGGGTCCGAAGGAAAGTTAATTGCAATAAAGTGTTAAAACAACTAAGAGAACAGCTTTACGGTATTAATAATTATATTCGAATTATATATTTAATATTTTAGCAAATATCTTATATCTTAATTTCCATATTTATGTTTAATAAATAAAAAACTTTTTTAAGGAGGTTCAATGAATTTTTTACGTGTTTTTGTGTGTAAAAAGATTTTTTAAAATTAAAAAAAATACTATTAGAACTCTTTTTGTAGTGAAATTTAGAAATATATAATTATAATTTATGCTGTTCACACTAAAATGGTTAAAATAAATAAGATCGATTAACAAAAACAAACGTGAGTTAATTTTAAGCTTAAGCTTAAGGGTAAAGTTAAATATGAATAGTTCTCACTTTATGCAATCGTATGATGGCTTCTCTAAACAAAAATCTGTTGAAATTTTCTTATGTAGTTTATAAGGGAACATACCAACTTGTCGAATTCCAATTTTGCTCAAATTACCCTTATTTATATAAATATAAATAAATATAAAATAATAGATATATTTTTTATAGATTTAATCACGTTATGCGACTTTTTAAAGGCACTTTTTTGATAAAATGCAAACTTCATATGATAAAACAACTGATATATTTTGATAGTGTCAACAAATAAAATCATAAATGTGACGTAAGCTTTTTTATCCAAAAATATATTAAATTAAATAAAATAACTAAGATGAAATCAAAATATGATAAGCTGATATGCTTTCTTATTAGACAAAAAACTTCTATGGAATTTAATTTTGATAGTAAATTGAAATTTTTATGAATATAGCTTAATTTCAAACCTAGAATAAATAAAATGTTAAAATTGTGTTTTTAGTAACTTACAAATTAAGTCATAAAATTCTTGGCACTATTCAAAATAATGTATCAATTAAATTTAACAATTTTCCAAAATGTTATTAAAATTTATGGTTTAAATTGACTACTTTCACAACCATTATGAATAAAATATTTTTTTTTTTGGCAACTAAAAACTTTAAAGCATCTGAAATAATATTTTTAAAATTAAACGAGTTTGAATAAATATAAAAAAACCGTAAAAAATTGTTATATTTTTAAAAATTTAATAATAAATAATATTACAATAAATAGTAATAATTATAGTTAACAAATAAGTTAGTAACAATTAACATAAAAACAATTAATAAATTTTACTAAATGACAAAATAAAAAATTGTGCGAAATCGTTGGCATCTTTTCTATTTTTTGATATCCAAAAAGCATTATTAGTTTTTTATTTACAAAAAAAATTATGTAAAAATTTAATGTTGATTTTTGTGCACATAGTGCGTACTCTAAAAAAGATTACAAAATTTTCATTGGGTTTTTTATACTAAAATTTCCTAAAAAACTTATTGTTTTCAAGTTCAAATTTACGTTAAAAAATAAAAAAGAGCAGTCTTTTTAGTCAAGTTTCTAAAAAAAATGCAAATAAAAGTGCACTTTTGTTTTATTTTATAGAAAAGCTTCTAATAGTACTATTGTTCTTGTTAACTAAATCGAATGTTGTTTAATAACTAAGAAAAAACATTGATTGTCGACTTATGAGAATAATTAATTATGCTAAACTGTACCGTTTTATTAAAACTAATTAAAACATGGAAGCCCGTGATGAAAAACTCAATTGAACGAGTCGCTAAGAAGGAACATTTTAATTTACATTTTTGTTACGGGATAACAATTAGTACTTTTTTATCTTACAAAATTCCCGTTGTATACATTAAGAGAAAATTTAGACTACTCTGTTCCAATTTACTAGAAACAAACAGAGAGTGTCTGATTAAAAACGAAATTAATAAACCAAACCATACTTATTTTAACAATATTTATTTTTATTTTATTCGTAATATTTGAAAATTTTGAATTTTTTAATTTAGATTTTATGTGAAAAATGTTTTATTAATCTATTTTAAGTAGAAAATCTACAAAACATTTATATTTAAAGTTGAAACAATGATATCAAAAATGTATTTCTTGAATCATAAATGTCATATTTGAATTATTTTATATGCAAACTTAAATTAAGTTTGACATTTTTAACTTAAAACTCAGGTTTTTGGCATCTATTCGAACCACAGTGGAATATGTCTCTTTTATTACTATAAAACAGGACTTCTTAAACATTTAAACCCCATTTAGAATCACAGGATTAAAAAAATGAATAAAGTAGTTAAAAGTTTCTATTTTTGTAATCAAATTTTAATTTTTTTTATAAAGAAAAAACGCTTTAATGACATTATGATTGAATTTTAATGTTCGTATCGTTATTGATACGTCAGTAGTAATATCACACCACACAGAACAAAAAATGTAAATTATGAATCTGCAATTCCACCGTTAAATTAATTAATTTGATGTATCAAAAAATTTATACAAGATTAAATAGGGCAACAGGTGACAAAAAGCATAAAAATTCCTATTATGAATAAAAATTAAATAAGTTGGTAACCGGTAGTAACTTTTAAAATAATCTTTTTCTTGATTATTATATTCTACAAATTACAAATATAATAACTCAGTCTATGAATTAAAATTAATTATTGAAATTCATACTAAATTTCTCTCTTAATGTATCATTGTACACTTCATGTAAATTTTAATGAGCAATAAATAAATTAAACATTTGCGAATCTCTTTCCTATAAAATATTCGTTGTTATAATAATGTTTGCGAACAATTTTCGGTGGCGGTGGAAGTGTTTTTAGTTGCGAAGAATAAAGCTGACAGTAAGGATCTTTTGATGTTGACGGCATCGGTATTGGTAATGTTTGCTCCATTACAATAGGCTGAGGTAAATCTAAAGACAACGTAGGTGACGAAGTAAGTGTTCTCGATTTGCGGTGACACCATGCGAACACAATCAAACAAATAATCAGAGCCGTGGCACTCATCATACATATGAACAAAGTTGAGTCTTCATCCGGTGGCTCAGCGAAACCTGCCAATTGAATAAATTGAAAAGAAAGTATCATTTCTTCAAATGGTTTCAAATAAATAGAACTACACTGAGAACAATTTTCAACTGAATATATGAACATAAAATATACGAAACAAATAAATAGTTATTAAAAAAGTCTTGTAACGTATACACTAGCTCAGTGATTCCCAAAGTGTGAGCCACGGCTCCCTGAGGAGCCGCGATATTGTCATTAGGGAGCTTCGAAATATTTAATTAAACAATTCGGCAATTTTACAGTCTAAATATACATATTATTGAAGCAGTTGAAATTAGATATTTTATATTATTCTAAGAACAATAGTAAGGATAAGCTTTTGATATTTCGTTGTTAAATAGGTGATTTTTTTAAAAAGGAAGATTTTCCAAATTTTCAAAAAAGTTAAAAATTTAGAAAAAAATTTGATGAATAAAGGGAATCATGAAAATAAAAACGATTATTTAGGGAGCCACAAACTGGAAAAAATTGGGAACCTCTGTATTAGCTTATAGGTTACATATAAAAAAAGTCCAAAAATGCTAATTTAATATTTTTAAGTATATTTTGAATGAAATAAAAAATTGAAGCTATTTTTTTATCACCATAAGAAATTTAAAATTTAAATAATGCGAATTACATATCATAAAAATTATATTTGAAAAATACTTGGAAACCCCTAAACATATCTGCAAATACTTAAACTAATCTTTTTTTCTGTGATCATAAATTTAAACAAAAATAAATTCTTACATCTAAATTTAAATTTAAGACTAAACTTTTCAATATGCCAACGTATAAATCAAAATTGAATTAGCCACGATCCTTTAGTTGCATTCGGTTCGCGTAATAACTTTATGCGATCTATTACGCGTTTATTATTGTTACAGATATTCCCTCCCTAGTGTATTAAGCTCTAGTCAGTTAATGCGACTTGTTCTATAATGCCAAAATTTACATTAAAATTTTCAAATATACATATTACTTTTTTATTCTATTTTTTATATGCAATATATTTTTTTCAGATTTTGGGTTCTTGTAATCAAATGTTCATAATTTAAACGTATTATAAATTTTATATGTAATTGAATTTTTTGGTTAGTTAAAACATTTTAAAATATAGATAATCGCGTTATTAAAAAAAGTTTGGTCAGCTCTGCTCAAAATAATACTTAAAAATTCGATATTAATAACGATAAACTGTTAAAATACGAAATAGATTTAAAAAAATACACATAAGATTAACCATGCGTGATTTGATTTTGCTTCATTTTTAATTAAAAGTTTTCATAAGAAATTTTTAAACGAAAATTTAAACACGAATGAGATTAATATATACACTAAGAAGCATTGATAGTAAAAAAGTGATAACAAAACTTTTTTTATTATTATGAGCATAATTTACTTCAGTGAAACTATTCATCTATGAATGCAAACAATTATATGCTACGATTGAAAATACTGATAGTAGTTCTAACAGAATTGATCATTGTCACATTTAACTCGTAATTAAAGTTTTATATATGAACCGTAAATTAAACCACCACAGAAATAAAATATTAATAAATTCAATAAAATATAATTGGTTGCTTCATATAATTTTATTTTGTTTGTTTTCTCGGTGTAAATCAACTTTTCAAATAAAATATAAACGCACTACTATACTAAACTATTAGACCTATTATCGAGACAAAACAAATTCACGATGACATTGTTAAGCGTATCTCGATCAAGACGTCTTATTTTCTGTTGTAAAGAGGTGACACAGTATTGATAAAAAGATGATAAGAATTCGATGAGGTGTTACAATTAAAAAATTCGTCGAATTTGCAACACCTAGAAAAAAAATTAATCAAAATTTATCAAAGAAGCTTTTAAATAATGTGTTATGCGTAAAAAACTAAGATTCACCAACAAATTATAAAAAAATCTGTGCCAAACTCTTAACATCAGAATTTTTAATACTTTTTTACATTAAATTTCATGAAATTGCGTTAGAGTTTGTAAAATTTTGTAGATATTTTTTAAAATAAATACAGAACATCTAATATATTGAATATTCTTTCTCCAATGATTTTGGAACTTTATTTATAATTATGTATGATTTGAGTATGACACCTTCATGATATTTCTACTGATGTTAAAAAGAAATGATATGTTTAAAACTGCAAAAATATGTAAAATGTAAAATGTAAAATATATGTTTTATGGAAAAAAAA
>AGDA01062066.1:0-12040 GCA_000281935.1 Mengenilla moldrzyki | reverse complement strand
GTTTTAAAGTTGAATTTTAATAAAATTTGACAAAAAATTTTAAAAAATTAATATAAAATATTGCAACAGATATAATTTAAGTACATTTTTAAAAAATGTCAAATAATATACGTTTTAATATAATACACTTTATAAGTTTTGAAATACTATTGTAATATTTTTTTCGTAATGTTAGTGTAAATTTTTTTTGTAATGTTACTATAATATTTTTTCCACGATTACTGTAATATTATTTTTGTAATGTTACTGTAATACGAATAAAGTGCGTCAACTTCACATGTTACCACAATATTACCGTAACGTTGCTGTTATATAAATTTAATATTTGTTACAAAATTTATATTGAGGTTTGCAATGTTGTGATTATATTATCACAACATAATTGGTCAAGCGGGTTCTTACTTACAAATAAATGCCTTTAATTAATTTAAAACGTGTGATATAAATATGTGGTCTAATCTTTGTCTTTGGTGTATTATACACACATTATTACCAATCTAATTTTAAATTTAATGCTATTACATTTGTTGTTTGTTTTGATTATTACATAACGATATATTTTAAATAGCAAAGTATTTTGCTAATTTTGAGACAAAAAATTTTGCTAATTCAAAAATATTTTTATTATAGCCAGTAATTCTTCCTTATTATTTTGAATCGAACTTTCAATTAGATTGATGATTAATTAAAATTTTCATTATACAATTTTTTAGATACGGAGGTCCAGATTCGAATTTAGTAACTAAAGAATACAAAACAAATTTAAACAAAGACTTAATCGTGAAGAAAAATATAATAGTTGCTGAAATTGATGGAAGAGGATCCGGGAATCAAGGAGATTCAATGTTATATGCTATATATAAAAATTTTGGGAACGTTGAAATCTTTGATCAAATTAATATAACTAAGTGCTTTAAAACATCTTACTATTTAATTCCTTCATGCAACACTTGAATCAATATTCTTAATGTCACTTCTACAAAAGAAATTCGTAATGAGTAATATTGTGTAAATTTCTTCAGCTCAAAATATGTATTCGTGTTGTATGAATCTCATTTACACTATACTAACTTAAATTAATTACTTAGACATTTGCAAACAAATTTACCGTACATTGACGGTACACGTACTGCAATTTGGGGTTGGAGTTACGGAGGTTACGCCTCGACTATGGCTTTGATTCAAGATGATATGGATGTATTTAAATGTGGCGTTTCTGTTGCTCCAGTAACCGACTGGAGGCTTTATGGTATTAAATAAATTAAGAGAATTACACAGCATTAATTTCTTTCAAAAATTTAGATTCTATTTACACGGAAAGATATATGGGCTTACCGAGTAAAAATAGTACACATTATACAAGCTCGTCAATATTACATAAGACATACGAAAAAATTAAATCAAACAATTTATTTAGAAATAAAACAATTCTAATCGCCCATGGCACTTTTGACGATAATGTTCATTTACAAAATACAATGCAATTCATAAAAATCCTAGAAATTTACGGACTACATTTCGAACAACTAGTATGCTAGCATTAAAATTGATTTCTACTTAAATTTTTCTTTTAGATTTATCCGGACGAAAATCATGCCTTAGCATCAGTTCGAGCCCACTTAAATCATGAAATAGAATTATTTTTAAATAAATGTTTTGATCTTAAATGTTAAACGTTTTAATTCAATAAAAAACTTTATTTTTATTTTATGCAAACTGAAAATTAAAAATGTCATATGTAAGTAAAGGGTAAAAAGTTAAGAAAAAAAATAAACCACTGGTGTGAGAATTGCATTACAACCATGATTACAGCATTCCTCCTAGATGTTTATTTTGCGATTTCACCTTTAACATAATCAAAAACGAAATTTAAATGCATACATAGAAGGACGAAATATTGTAAAAATCGTGTTATTATAAATATATCTAATTCAAATAAATTATTATAAGTCAAGGAATAATTTTTTTTTGGTTTAAACTTACAGATTGATGATTTAACTATAATTTTTTCGTTACATGTATTTTATAATAAAAATTTCTGTTCCTTCCCTATTATTGTTATAATGTCAATATTTTTTTTTCAATGTAGCTTCATTACTTTTTTTGTACATAGGAATATTATTAAATTATGTGATTCATTCTGCTTTTTGTGATGAATCGAGATAATTTCAAGTTTAACGGAATATGGTTTATGTATAACAGCTTAAGATTAATTAGAACTAGTCTAAAAATAAAATTATAAATATGCAAATACTCTGTGACCACAGAAAGTAACAACGCTTTATACAAAGAATGTCAGCAATAATTGTCTATTACAGCATATAATTATTAAAAGTATATTGTTAATATAATAATATATTTATAGTAATTTACACTTGCAAAAATTTAACTAGTTTTTGCATCAACACATTTTATCTTAATTCCATTTCAAATCAATCTTTTTTTTATAAATGCAAATTTTATTTAGAATTTTTTTTAAAAAAAAGGAACCTCATTCTGATATCACTGTGAGATTACAGTGATGCTCACATTGAGAATATTGTGATACTCATTGTGAACTCACAGTGATCTAACTGTGAAATAAAATGTGAATTTTACATAAATGTAAGATTACTGAGAGCTTTATTGTGATATCACAGTGAAAATCACTATTCTCACAGTGAGGATCACTGTGTTCTCACAGCGAGCGTTGAATATATTCTCATTGTGATATCATTGAAATTGTGAGGTTCACGTTTGTGAGCTCACAGTGATATCACTATGAGCATAAATGGTTGGCAGGGTATATACCGAAAAACATTGAATAATGCAGTTTATAAAACGTTTTTGACATAAATTGCTCGATCTGCTTAAAATTGTGTAAATTACAATTTATTGCATAGAAAGTATATTATAAACGTGATACACTTTTACAACATCGCAGTGTTAAATTACTTTAAATTTCAAAAACCAAATTATTTAAAACAATGCATTTCTTTTTCCCTTCATCGATACAACAAATCACTTTTCACAGTGATATCAAAGTGATTAAATTGTCAAAACATGGCTCACAAAGTACATTTTCCCAAGATTTTTTTTGCCTACAAAATTTGAAGCGTCAAGAGCACTTAATATCCATTTAATTTAAATTTTTGGAAAATGTTGTACCTACTAATTAAAATAAAGTAATAACATTGGTTCCTTAAGCAATTTCTGAATTTTATAATTTAAGAAAAATATATTTATTATAAACCGAATGAAAAACAAAGTCTTTCAAAAATAACATAATCAAGAATCACATAAAAAATTAGTTAGTCATCGACCTTATGAAAACTGTATTTAATTGTTAGAATGGAATAAGCAAAAACAGAAAATTAGATTTTTCAAAAAATCTCTTGTTTTAAAATTTCTACGCCAATTTTCCGTCGAAAATACGCCATATCTTTTTCTGTAAACGAATTTTTATTAAGTTTTGCGTCACGTGTTATAAATTCGGCAAACGTGCACGCAAAAACTCCACAATCCCAACTATTAAACTGCTGTGGTATATCATTATTTTGCTCGAAACGCCATCCCGTCAAATCGAGTTCCCTTTGCTTTTTATTACGATGCTCCTCAATCAAATACTGTCTGATAACCTCCACTAATTCATTTCTTGGCACCAACATACTATCAAAAAAATAACAAAGTTTCCTTTCCATATCGATGGTAATCAAACACCAATGGCATCCTAAATGTACAGGCACTAGAATATAACGCTTCGAGAAAATGTCTTCATTTTTAGTCCAACGTCTTACAGAATTGTAAGAGTTTGTCTGATAACGAGTGAAAAAAAATGTGTTCATCGCATGAACAGTCGGCATATTCTTTATCTTATTTCGATTTACTATCAGTGCCATATAAAAGTTAATGATCTCATCGTTAAGCCATCCATGACTTTTTAGTGTCCATAAATCGGACCTCCTTACTGTTGCATTAAATTTATCCACTAAAATTTCACTGCCGTTCCGACACATTAGTTCATTTTCAAATCGTTTTATATCACTTTCTGGAATTTTCGGTAATACAGCAATTTCAAACAAATCGTCGGGTTCTTTTTCATCAACTAAATATCTCTGTTGTCTAGACGTTTGCAATGTCCGACTTAAGTTATATCTCAAGTTATTATTTAGGAGGTTCAAATTAAAATTGCGATATTGAGTTATTTCATTTTTTCTGCCCTCAATTGACTGAAACAATTCTTGCTGTTTCTCAAGAGCATCTCGTTTCCTTATCAATTCAAAAAAGTATTAAAAATTGTCTTTAATTATGATAACAGTATACATTTTTTTTCAGTTTATAACATGAAAATAATAAATTCATTTCAAATTATACTCATCGTTCGATTTACACAGTAGAAACATTTTTCGAAAAATCGTACAAAAAAAACAGTGTAAAACAAGACACAAAACTTATACATTTAACGACTAATACAAGCTAAGCTTTGTATATAAGAGACTCAGAATACTAATTTTTTAAAATTTCTAATAAATTTAAAAGTGCAGTTATCAATATAATACTGATAAGTGGCATAATTCAGAATTATCAGAATAAGATCGAAAAAATATATTTTTTCTCGATTTAAAAATTGTGTAAAACGAAATTGTGTAATTCAAATACCGTGCAGTATATACTTTTCTTCAGTTCTTTGAAATTGTTAGCAGAAAAGAATTAAATGAAAAATATTGGAAACATTTTCAAAAAAATTATTATACATTTAAAAATATTTGTATAAAAAGTCTTGTAGGGAATATTTTAAAGTTAAATATTAGAGTAATTGTGAATGGTTCATTAGAAATTTTATTAAACACATCAGTTCGAAAATAGGATTCTCAAAATTCTTTCAATGTATACTAAAACTGAGAAAATGAAAAGTAAATAAATACCTTTCTTTTACTAGTACTTCCGAATTTTTTAGTAATTTTTCTAACTTGATTTCATTGTTGTTTACCCTTTAAAATTAATTAAGTAAATTAAAAAAAAATAAAAATAATAATTTGACTTTCTTCGTAAATTGTTTATTAATATAAATTTTATTTTATAACGACTATAATTTTTTATGACTTCTAAATTTATCCATTTATGCTCAAAACTTTTTTATTTTTAGTTTTGACTTTCGAAAATAATAATGAAATTTTAAAGTTACGTAAATATGTATTAACTCTTTTGTTTTAACCTATTGCTGCACATTTTTTATTCGACGATGTCATTCAGAAGCACATCTTTTTTTCTCTATTGTTTATGGAATGAGAAAGCATACAAAAAAACAACTAACAGGTTGTATGGTATGTTATACCTTCTTTTTTCGATGTTTAATTAACAATTAGCAAGTATATGCATGCATTAATAAAAATGTGCATGACGGCTATAACCGTCATTTGCGTCAACGGGTTAATCTTGTTTGGCAAATGTTAATAATTATAAAAAGCGTTTAATATTTATATCTTTCTAATGGAAATGCAAGATAATTTGTATTATCTATAATTAATAAAAAATTCTAAATGACAAATTCATATTAATGGGTGCGAATTTGTTAGGTAGCGAAAACAATGAAGTTAACTCACAAATCACATTCAGATAAAAATTATACAAAATTAAAGAATTTCGATTTGGTATCGAAATAAGAAAAAATTATTTTAAACATTTGTGAATTTAACACTTATTTTACATATTTGGTTTTACTCTATGCAGAATAATATTCTTGTCATGAATTTTAAAGGAAATTTTTATTATTGAAATGATACTTTCATTTAATAAACAACATTTATAAGAAGAAAGTAGAAAAAAATACCTTTCATCACACGAGTTCTCCAAATTTAAAATCGTCTTTACATTGACTGGTTGATAATTCTTTCTTTTTTTTTAAATAGAAAATTATATTAAATACTTGAGCATTACAAAGTGTTGAGGAAATACAAATATCACATTTCTATAAAACAGAAACAGATACGTCAAATTAATAAAAGTTATGAAGTAGTCACGTAGTTAAAAGTAAATTTTCTTAAAATGAACTCTTTGTTTAATGGTCCTTGCATCTTTTTTTTTTTAATTCTAAAAAAACGCTTATTTCAAGAAAACCTTATTAACAATCAGTAAAATTGTTATAGCAACATTAAGAGCATATCATACTACAATTTTTAGAAAAGAAAGAGTATTCGATTCGACAATAAGAAGGTAAGAAAAACTATTTTTTTTAAGTTTAGAAATTTCTTTTCAGTACTCTGTATAATACGTCCAATTTTTTCTTCATTTTAAATAGATATCAAAGATTTATTAACTTGACGACAATTAATTTTATTACCTACATTATGTAAAAAACATAATTTTGTTAAACGCTCAATTACCTTTCGTTAATCATATTTTCGTGACACTCTTGATCTCTTTCCAAATCAACAGTGTATGATTTTCTTCTTTAAAATGTAAAAAAAGAAATAAAATCGATATTTTTATTAAAGGATAAAAAACCTATGCGATTCTGTATCGTTAGATTTATATACGCTTCTAAACTCGAATGTTTTACAGACATTTGGCTTAGTTAAATCGACTGTTTCAATAGTTTTCGTTTCAGTAGGACGAAAATTGAAGCGGCTGTTCAAGAAAGTGTTGTTTGTGTGCTGCTGAATCATTCTCAAATAAGTCATTTTATCCAAATCAGGTTTTGGATATCTAAACGGTGCTGATAGTAAGGAACTCTTCACAATCGGCTTGCGGGGCTTCGAATCGATTGTTTCTAAACTCCTGACACATTTATTGATTTTCTTTGCGTTTGATGTCTGTTCTTCGATTTCAATTTCGATTTCGTCATCTGATACCGCATAGCAGTTATGATTCCTTGTCCTCGTATTATCTGCGTATTAATTTTTTTAATCATTAACTATTTGCTAAATCGCTTTATTATATAATACCATTTTTTCTGGATTTTGGCGGTGAATATGTAAACAGTTCTGGATTTGTGATGCGGTTCTGATCTCGGTTATCGTCGCGTTGAAAAATACTATTGAATTTCTTCTTTAGGGAATGAAGCATTTGCTTAGAATGACAATTTTAACTGAATAATTGCTTAATATTTCAGCTAAAAGCAACAAATTATCGTAAAATACAAACGATAGAATACATACACAGAAAAAGGAAAAATAAATAAGCCACAGAGCATAAAATAAGCATTTAATTTCACAGAGCAAAATGCGGCGTGCTGCAAATGGAATATGCAAAAACACAGAACAACGCGTAGCGTGCAAGCGCGCGCTAGGCGCGCTAGCTGCGCAGCACGCCACGCGTTGTTCTGTGGTTGCTCTGTAATGTTAGGCTTAAGCACAGAATAAAAACTAGTTTCTATTCTGTGGGCTTAAGTTTGTAAATTCTCTAAATGGATGATACAAATTCGGATTCTGACTCATATGAGGTTCAAATAGAATCGGAATCAAGTTCGGAATCGGTAATTTGAATTGAAGTGTTCAGAAATTACGAAAAAGAATTTTTAAGGACGCAGCAAAAAAACGGAAACAAATTAAATATTTAAATGATGAGATTAATTTAGTCTGCAAATGGTTGAATTGTTCATTTGTTTCAAAAAATCAAGCGACTTTTTACACACATTTTGATAACCACTACGCTCAAAAAAATATTGGTAATTTATTTAATTTTTAAATATATTCGAATGTCACGTATCTTTAATAAGTATACTTTAGTACAAGGGTTCCAAACCTTTCTTACTCTTGAGCGCATTTTATAATATCTGTAGTGAGGCAAACCACCAATTTTTAATCGACAAACTCCTTCCATAATTTATTTTCTTATAGTCATAATTTGTAAGAAAATAATAAACAAAAATGTTTCAAACACACGAACGTATTTTATAAACCTTGGTACTGAAACAAATTTAAACTAACAAAAATAATTCACATTTTTAATTAACGTTATTGAAGAAAACCCATCTTTGTCGAATAGTGGCGGACACGTGCAAATCGTTCCGCGGATGTTATGGGTCCGTGGACACAGGGGTGGAACCTCTGCTTTAGTACAAGGGTGGGTAAGTTGTTTGTTCTCTGGCCAGTTTTCATATACAAATGTGAGTCAGAGCAGATTGAATGATTTAACTTTTACGTTATCAGACTGGTTTTATAACAATGACGCAGCAACCCTTACCCGCGCCAGGGGTACAATATATTTTTACCGCCCCCTATTTAAAAACCATATAATGCTATATGTACATATTCGTTTGGCGTCACTTTGTGAGTGGCGCTCAGTATATGAAGCCCCTTGCTCTCACTCATTATACCATTGATTTGTTGTTTATCTCACAAATTTTTTCCCGAAAATCTGTGAAAATTCTTGGGTATGAAAAATACCCTGAACAACAAATTAAGGATTATCAAAATTATTTATCTAATTAAAAAATATTAAATTATTTGAATGGGAAAACTATTAACAAAATAAAAACAATAAATACATAGTTATCTCAATTGGAATTATTTATTAATAAAGTTAAAATTTTGTAATGAACATTTTTATTATCATGTAAAAAAAATGAAAACGATAGAATTTTTATAAAATATGATGCGATGGATTAAATTTAAAATGTTCCTGACCTATTATTACATCATACTTAAGATTTAATTCACTAGTATCTATTCGAAGAATAAATTTTATAACTATTAATTGTGTCATCTTTTGCACATAACTTGACAATGCCGCGTTATAATCATGATGCTTGTGCAATATTTCATTTATATTGAGGGTTTATTTTAACATTATAACGAGTCGAAGTAGGCTCTTTGTCCACCATTTCTCTAGTATATTAAGATAATTTTTAGACAGACTAGCGTTTGTCTTTTGTCTAATAGAAATATTGAATTTAATATAGTCTATATGCGACACTTTATTTGGAGTCCAAATTATCATTGTCTAATTTTATCTCACATTCTGCTCAAAATGTATAGATCAGGAGTACCCAATCCAGATAGGTTGGTTGTCCATATAAAATTAATTAAGCTGAAGTAGAGCACACATCATTTATTTTCTATGTATCAAATATTTTATTATTCTAATATTAATATATTTTAGATAATTATAACTGCCTATGGAATAACTGTAATTTTAAAACTACCAATTATACGATATTTCAAAGACATGTAAATTACCATGCTTATATAGCATATTTGATAACTGTTGGTGAAAATGTATTAAATACTTGTCGATTACCTAAATGTTTAGAAGCAATAAATAAAACCTTACCTGATTTAGAAAATGCTTTTTTATGCGAATGGGATAAATGCAACGATCAACTAATTACAGTGACATCGTTTTTAAGTCATATTAAAAAGCATCTTAACAATGTAGAGGCATTAGCCAGTAATAATTTTAAGTGCTTATGGTTTGGTACGTTTTTTTAGATGTATTTGATACTAAAAATTAAATTTTAAAATTTTTAATTAGGTTGTGCTAAAGAATTTAAGAATCGGACGAGACTTAGTGATCATGTTCGTTCACACACTAAAGAAAAATTAGTGGCATGTCCAACTTGTATGAATTTGTTTTCAACAAAAACCAAGTTTTATGATCACAGAAAACGACAGTTGTTTATTGATTGTATGTAAATATCTAATTACTTATAAGGATAATTACATCATAGAATAACATAGAAGTCTCTTGCTAGTGTATTTCACTGAGCACTGTTTGTTTTAGATCTGTGTTGATTTTGGCTCGTGACGTGACATTCGTCTTCGTTTAGCGTTTTTATTAATAAACATAGGCTATTTTCGAAAACATCATCATGATCAATCCTCTTGTTCGAAAACCTGCACAAGATCTTCATGGCGCTTTTTTATACATCTTGAAGCACCCTGCATTTTTACGGGTTGATTTAGATGTAAACAATCAATTATGTTGAATACAATTTTTAAAAAATCGAAGCACAAACACAGAGCTCTGTATTACAGTTCATGGACGTATAAGATATGAACTGATAATTCTTCGCTCTTTTGTAAAAACATTAAAGGTGACTATTTAACTGTGCGCAAGTGTGTAAAATTTTCAATGAAAAATTTTATAACGGTAAATTCTTATTAGTTTCTTACCTATGTTAGGGTTTGTTGCTATTTTACACACTTGGGCACACATAAATAGTAACCCTTAAATGTGTTTACAAAAAAAACCGAGAAATTATCCATATCTTATATGTCCATGTTACAGTTAGTAAAGTTTGTGAACCAAATTAGTTTCTACTTGTTCGCTTGAAACCTTAAACTAAAATAGATTAAGGTGCAAAGTGATAGGACTAGGTTTTCGAAAACGACCATAAACGTGGATTTGTATATTTGAACTGCTTACAATATACGAATTATTTTACCATCATTTTTTGTGGCGACTCAAAACGCACATGTTATTTTATTTTAATTCAAACAAACATTTTTAAAACTAAAAGTTAATTTTTTGTGAACTATAGAAGAATTTTATTACTCAGTTTTAAAACAATTTATTTCTAATTGTTTTTTAATAAAATTAGCTTGGTATATTTTTGCCTAATTTCTTCACTTTTTTAGTTTTTTTCATCAAGAAGTTCATATTGTTTATGTTTACTAAAACTTCATTACCTTGAATTGAATATGAATTTCATTATGAAAGGTCTTTTCTGTATGTAGGAAATTTTAATAGCAAATAAATAATACTCAACATTTGAGACATCAAAATAAAAAGAAAATAGTTTCATAACACAAGTAGTTTTATTTTATCTTTCAAGAGAAAAATCGAATACCTTGAAACAAGTATGAACTTTAAATTAACACATAATATGCAAAATTTTGCTAGCATTAAAATATTGTTTTAGTATATTATTGTCAAAAAAATGCGAATATAAGCATTATCAGTTGTTGGTTTTCTCGTAACAATTCGGCTAAAGTATAAAGATAATATTTCATTAGTTGATGATTGTTGTACCACACAAATCGTAAACATATTAGTAACTTTTTCGCATGTAATGTGTTAAATGTTTTCAACAAATGTAGAAAATGTTACTTTGTGTTTTATATATTCACTTATTTTCATCGGGTTACACAAAAATTTATAGAGATTTCTGAATTATCAAGAGAAATGAAATAAATAACTATATATTCTATTTAAAAAAATTAATACTTTTTTTGCATACGTTTTGAACATATATTTAATTGCGGCTCGCGAAACAATTTAAATTTTGAACATAGCTCGGGCTAGCAAGGAGCTGTTATACTATGTGTTATTTATTCATATACTATTATTAGTTCTGATATTATATTTTGAAAGATGTTTAATATTCCTACAGATTTTTTAATTCGGTATTACAACTTAAGTTTAATTGTAATTTATATGATTTTCTTTTAAAACTAGTTCAAGCTTACCATTGTTCCCAATGTGCTAAATCTTTTGCAAGTAAACGATTGTTAAGGAATCATATGCAGAAGCATATTAATAATTACAAATGCCCTTTATGTGACATGACATGCCCACTGCCATCTACTTTGACGCGACATATTCGATATAAACATTTAAATTCACGGATGTTTTCATGCTATTTTTGTAAGAACAAGTTTGTTACAAAGTATGATTTGGAGCTGCACTTGACATCACATATTTCTGATCCGATTAATAAATGCGATTTGTGTTCATTTTCATGTCGAGCCTTGGTTACTTTAGACAAGCATTACATTGACGTCCATGATCAAGTTTGTATTCTTAATAAAATATATTAAAAAAGGTTTATCTTTTAATTTCACTAGTGGACATATGAAATCCCTTTTTTTTTAAATAAAAAAAAAACAATTTTGACGGTGTAATTATTACATTGTTTCATTTGTATAAAGATGCATTATATATATATATGTATATATGCTTCAAGTGAATAACATTTTTTTTAATTTTTACCCGTGTCAAAGAAGTTAGAAATGCTCAATTAATCTAATGGTATTTTCGTAAATTCAACCAGGTTAACAACAGTTAGTGAAAATTCGTTTGTAAATCAACTCTGGTCGTTAAAATTTTTAACCCGAAT
>AGDA01062033.1:0-10580 GCA_000281935.1 Mengenilla moldrzyki | reverse complement strand
AACTGCCTGAATGGTTAATAAATAAATTTAGTATCTGATTTTTAATAAATGTTTATTGAATAAGTTATTACAATATTGTATGTAAAAATAACTACTAAATTTTCAGAGAAATCAGCTTATTGCAAAATAATTATTCATTTACAAATAAATGTTAAAAAATAGAGTGGGAAAATTTCTCTCCTCATCGTTTTTAACTACTTCAAATGCATTTAGACGAGAAAAATCGATGTATGATAATTAAAAATGTCTATTTTTTACATAGTACTTATTCTGGCAATACTTCTTTCAAATTTTTTACAAGTCTGAAAGATTTTCGTATTTAATTAAAATTAGTTTAAAGTAGTTTAATTAAGTTTATTCCAAAAGAGCATATTTCAATTATGTCTCGGAGGTAAAATTTTCCGCTTTAAATTTTAGAAAATTTAATTAGCATTAAATTGAGTTAAAAACATTTCAAACCGGATTATATTTTGCAAATAGGTAAATTTTGCAATACTTTTCACGCGACATAAATTGAAGCTAATGATTTTTATGAACAATCTGTATACTTAAAAATATTATTCTTAATAGGCCTTATTTTATTTAAAGTGAAAACTTTTTAGCAATCGTTGTTTGCAATAATATGCCATACATTAAGAAAGTGAGCAAAGTACTTAAAAAAAGGCTTAAAATTTAAGATATTACTTTGCTGTCAACGTTTGAAATACAATATTTAGAGAATTTTATTTAGAACAATATTTCTCAACCTTTTCTTACCAAATGCCCATTTTGTAAGACCACTTCTTCATTCGCCCCCTATAAATTTTAACAGATAAAAATTGCATGATAGTCTCTATTTTAAGGTTGGTTTGGTTTAAATTAGACGTTAGTAAGATATATCCAAAGAAATTTGAAAAGAATAAAGTAAAATAACATTTATTATTTAAAATGTTGATTTAACCTACAAAAAGTAGTACAAATATTTGCTCTAATTTTAACCTAACATATAAATAATAACTTAAATGAAATTTAAAGTTTTAATGAGAACCTTGAGGTTGATGATCTTTGTAAAGTTTAATAATATTTGATTCTAATTTTGAAATGTATAATCTTAAGTCACCTTGTACGCAAAAATTTAGGTGACTTTTTTGCTTAGTCAGCATTTGACTAAATGCTTGAAACCGTTACACACGCAAAGCAAATTTAAGACATGTGCACATTATGATCGACCGAAACGCAATAAAAAAATGCAGTAGTGTCTCTTATATACGGATCTGATAAGCTATCACTGCAAGCGGGGTTTCAAAATTATTTTACCCATGTAAAATATCTATCGCCCCCCAGAATCGTTTAGTCGAATAATCGCTTAATTTAATATATCGATCGCCTACCAGGGGGCGATATCGCCTAGGTTTAGAACTTTAGTCCCAACACCTAAAGTTATCAACCAAATATTTTGAATGAAATTTATAAAGTTATTTTCCGGAAAGTTTGAGTGTAATGTCCGAAAACTCTATATTTTGCCTTTGGTTTATTAAGACTTAAGAGTGATAATTGTAGCTTGAAGCTTAAATCAACGATACGTAATGGTTAAAAACTAGACCAACACGCCTAGAAATTATCATGTGACTTATCAAATTTGTACTATTATATTTAGTTCAAGTTTGACAGTATATGCGTGCATTTAGTAAGGTTCAATTAGCCTAGTGGTTGCCGTTTTACTGCTTTTTATATACTACATAAATATAATGAAGATTTTTGATAACTTATATTTTGTCTGGTGACAATGTCATCGGAGCTGGCCGGGACTTGAACATGGGTACTCTGTGCGCTAGAGCCGAACGGCGACCTTTATGCTATTAGAACATTGTTGATTATCTGTGTGTACAATTTTCATTGAATTACACACAAACTCATCAATAACGAAATAGTCGACCCCACTTAACTTAATCGTCACAAGATGAAACATATTGCAACCAAAATGGTGGTGAATCGTGATCTTCCCTTTTAGGGATAGTCTTTGGCTCTTGATAATTATCTTTTTATATTTTTGTTATATAATTATATGAAAATTCAATAATTTTTTAGAAAAATAATATTTTAACACCAAGTTGATAAGATAGTTTCCTCGATAGTGGTTCAAGTATGTAATTTGAAAATTTTGTAGATTGTAATTGTTATAAAAATGTCTAATTTCAACTTTATACATTACGTTTGTAACTTATTTTGTAAATGTAAAACTGTATGTACCGTTGAAGTCACCGGTCAGACTTTTGCTATTAAAAGAATTTTGTGGTCAGAAAGTTTCTTTAATTACTGTACTTTTTTGGCCAAAAAAAAAACAATCACCATTAGTTGAATGTCATTGTGTAATCTGGGTAAAGTTATGAAAATCCCATGTGTACAAATTGCCATTTTTAGCAAACAGCGACTAAAAGAAGAAAATTTATTCATGATTTTTTTGTCAAAATAAATGAAACGGAAATTTACTTAAAGATTTTCATATTTTTCTTTTGGAATGAAAACGAAAAGAAAATTGCGATTTTCATTGATGGAAAAGCGCAGTGGGAAAAATATGATGTTTTTTTCAAATTTATAGGTTAGTGTTGAGGGAAGCGAATCTCATTAACGTAAGCAACAGACAAATGTTATATTTCAAAATTTTTCTACTTAAATTTATTTGAAGGAGTTACTTTTTATAAATAAATTGTTAGTATATTATTTATTTGTATTAAATATTAATGAATTTATTCATTGGAACTTGAAATTATGTTATAGTTCTCTGATATATTTATTTACCCTTACCTTATACAAAAATTTTATTTAGGAAAAATGGGGTGAGTTCAGAAACTAAGAGTTAACTGTCTGATTGGATGTTGTGAGTACTACTACTTTAAAGTATTTGAGTGATGGGCATTTACTTAATCCATCCAATATTGTATGCTTGTTTCATAATTTCTTAAATTTATTTTTGGTCAAAGTAAAGGGTGTTTTTTTTTAAATCCATCCCTATATTACAATAGCTAAAGTTGTTGTCCATATTGTATCTTTTTATGTCAAGCGTTAGTATACTTGAATGGAAAACAAATATCCATAAAAAAATCAATAAACAAAGAGTGGCCAAACATTTAAACTTCCTAATTTACCCATTTAGCATCAATTTACTTTTTTGTACAATAAATTTTCAAAACTAACGGAAATATCGTTTTAAATAGAAATTAAACATTACTCGTTTATAAAAGAATCAAAATTTGTTCCGAAAATTTTTGAATAAACAAATTTAAATTTGTATTTACAAGTTCGAGGCAATATTCCACTTCTGATTTTATTCAAACATTTAAATATTTCAAAAAAAAAACTTTATAAAACTTCAGTAAATTACAATAATATGTTTTAATATACGAACCATAGTTACCAAAACATTTTACCAATCTTTTTATCGTATTTTTTAATCTCATAAAACTATTTTAAAATCTTGTAAGACAAAACATGGTTGTCATCTTATAGCAATTTTATTTGCATTGTATAAGTATCCATATCTACGCGAACTATGAGCTATAAATAAGACGTGAATAAAGTGCAAATGTCAGTAATAAGCAGTAAATTTGCAAACACTTAGAAAATCAATCAATAAGCTATTTCGGCGTTAAATCCAAATCAGAAGTTTGCAATTTTTCACGCTGCCAATGTGATTAAAGTTTAGCGATCGAATGTAAAGAGCAAAAACCGCAAATTCTGCAATGCGGCATTAAACGATTTCTTATATTTTAAAAAAATTTTGAGATGCAAATTTCGCTCGTGTAGTAAAGAAGTAAGATGAATAAGTTCATTTAGGACGTTGCTAATCGAAATTTTAAATTAACATTGTTTCTAAAAAATTTACACGTGCAACTTAAACACGGATTACTCGTTATGAATAACGACAGAAATGGTAATTCATTATTATTATTATTACTTGTACAATATAATGAAGCATAGGCACAAATTTAGCAATTGCTGGAAGAGTAATTTTTGTTAAGAAAGGTCTTAAAAAGCCGAATCTTCTAAGTGAGATTTTCGTACGTATGAATAAATGTATTTGGCAATAATTCGTCACGACCATCGAAGTAACTAACGTAAAACTCAAAACGTATCTCAAATCTACAGATCATTTGCACCTAGGTTTTTTTTGTAGTACCGTAGTTTGTAGGGTGGCTATTGAATTATTATATGTCTATACCTTATAGCGTACATAGACATTCGATTACCTTAATATCTATAGCGTTTTTTTTTGTTACTTCAAATATTGTTTCCTCCCTATTTACACTTTAATATTTTAAAGTCGTGAAGGCTATTGAGTGTGTCGATTGGAGCTGGGTAGCTAACCATCATAATGAGAAAGCCTCGGAAAAACAGGAGAAATGCTGCAGACTAAAACCCTTTCGATCCTTAAGCCTAAGGTGTCTATTGTTTTATATTTATTACACTTTAACATTTCTGAATAATTTGGAAGCTATGACCTTGTTGTGTCCAATGAAAAAAGTGGCAATGACCTTTGGTGCTGGGTGAGACTCAAACCAGGTAATTTCAGCGCGCTAGGGTCGAACGACAAACACAAGGTTATTTGAGCCTTGTTGTATGTAGCCAAACTAAGTTATAGATACTTTTAACCAGCAAAGCTCGAACAGTTTATTGTTCGTTACTCGATAAAAGAAAACACACTCATTACCCTACTGGAAGCTAAACATGCTCTTTATGTAAAGGAAATATTCACCAAAAACATTTGAATATTTTATTTATGTTTTATTTACGTCAAATAAACTGTAAACATTTCGCACCCCTTTTGATGTAAATAAAACAAATGTGAAACATTCACACATTGTTCCAAAAAAACATTCATACATTGTTCCAAAAAAAAACATACATTGTTCTAAAAAAACATTCAACGGCACTCATCTATTTTTATATATTTTTTATACCATTTTCTCATATAAGTTGAAAAAAAGAGATTTGTGAATTTTATAGGAAAGAGAAATTATTTTCTATTAATAAAATTTTCTTGTTCAAAGTGAAATTTAATACTAAAATATTTCTACTATGATTATTAAATATATAGATGTAAATATATGAATAATGTTTTTTAATACCTCATTACTAAATTCAATTATAATTTGAATTTTTTTAATAAGATTATAATTTTTTTTCTTATGTCCGTTTTTTTTTAAAAAAGCATTATTTTAAAATAAACTTAGGAATAAATTACATTTAAAGTCACAACTTTCATCTCACTATAATGTGAATAAATAAACCTATTTAATTGTGATAATTCCAACTTTTTCTGACTTCTTTTATAGTTTTTCTTCGACTTAATTCAATTCCATTCAATTGATCACTTATTTAAAACTTCTCAAAGGCACAGAAAAAACAGAGAAAGTAATCAAATACACCGAACAAATTTCCTATTTATTATTGTAGCCTCACCGGCAGTGCTGATTAGTGCTCAAAGGAAGACTCAAATTAACAGTCGTTTATTTAAATTTTAACTAACATACAGTTACAAAAATTGTAAAAACATTACACACAAAAACTACACTTTTTCAAACTGTTGAGTCTCGCGTGCTCTCGCCATCCTTCTCGGCCACCATCTTGCGCAGGCTCCCTGCGTGCGTATGAATGTTCATGCATCTCCAACATTCCCCTTTCTCGATTTTGTTGACTCCGCTTAGGTCGTATATCATCCAGATGCCGGAAATATTTTTTTTTCACCACATTGCACTACATAGGTCACCATACTGACTCTCTCAACCACTCTACCGCATTCCCATTGCCGTATTCATCATTACGACCAAGTCGTCGAATATAGACTTCATCGCCCACATTATAATTTGTTGTCGGACTTTTTTCTGCAACTGGTTTCACGGTTGGCGGTCGCAACTTACTTAAAATTGTTTGCGGTTTTTGTCTTAACATTAACTCTGCCGGTGATTTACCCGATTTTGCGTTTGGTGTGTTTTGGTACTTGAACAGAAACCCTTGAATCATCTGTTCCAATGTTAGGTTTCGATTTGCCTTACGGACCTCATATAGTCTCTTTTTTAATGTTGCTTTTACTGTAGCTACATGCCTTTCAGCATGACCGTTACTCTGCGGGTGATAAGGCGGGGTGTAGGTGACTTTGACCCCATTACGTTCAAGAAACCCTTGAAACTCTTCGCTACTAAACGGAGGCCCGTTATCGCTAACGCATTCATCTGGAATGCCAAATATAGCAAAACTAGCTTTCAACTTTTCAATGACATTGATTGCTCTACACAGAAAGAAAAAATATTGTAAAAATCGTGTTATTATAAATATATCTAATTCAAATAAATTATTATAAGTCGAGGAATAAATTTTTTTGGTTTAAACTTACAGATTGATGATTTAACTATAATTTTTTCGTTATACGTATTTTATAATAAAAATTGCTGTTCCTTCTATATTATTGTTATAATGTCAATATTTTTTTTTCAGTGTAGTACCAGTATTCATTACATAAACGTCCAGCCACTTCGAGTATACATCCACTACAATCAACAATTCTTTCCCAAAAATGTTCATTAGATCGATGTGTATACGTTCGTACGGTTTTGTTGTTTTCAGCCAAGATACAAGGTTACGTTTTTCCTGAGCATTGCGGAACGTTTGACATGGGTCGCAATCGCCAGTGCATTTTTCGATGTCCTCATTAATATGAGGCCACCATACTTCAGATTTTGCCAACAACTTCATTCGTGTAGCGCCTACATGTTCGTCATGTAGCAAACGTAAAACACGTTCCCGTAACACTCTGGGTATTATCACACGATTCCCCATCATTAAACATTCCTGTTCTACCGTTATTTCATCTCTACTCAGTGCATAGGGTTTTAATTCTGGTTCACTTAACGCAAATCTTGGCCAACCATTTCTTGCGAATTTCATTACTAGTTTCAGAATTGGGTCACTTTTTGTTTCTTCTACTACACGTCTACTACAACGAATTCAGAAAATTTTTTAATGTCTTCAAATTCTTCTGATCCCTCTTCCTTAGGAAACCGCGATAGAAAATATGAATTGGCATTATCTTTGCCCCGCTTAAATTTTATAACATAGTCAAATGCTGATAATTGAATTGCCCATCGTTGCATTCGGTTTGAAGCAATTATTGGGATACTTTTCTTTTTGCCAAATAAGATTTCCAAGCTTTTATGATCAGTTTCGAGCACAAATTTTCGCCCATACATAAATGTACTTTTTGAATTTGTTTATGGCGAAGACTAAAGCAAGTGCTTCTTTTTGCATCTGGGCATACTTCTGTTCAGATTTATTCAATGTTCTTGAAGCAAATTCAACCGGTCTTTCTATTCCATCAATAATTTGTGACATTACTGCACCAATCCCATAAATTGATGCATCCGCAGAAATTACAATGTCTTTTGTTTCATCAAATATTATCAATAAATCACACTCTTTGAGGACTTTTTTGCTTTCATCGAACGCATTTTGACATTCTTCTGTCCATTTAAATGGAACATGTTTTATCACGTCATACAAGGGCTTTAACAGTGTGCTCATGTCTTTCACAAAACGTCTATAATAATTAATAAGCCCGGTATAAGCTTTGACTTCTTGTGCATTTTTCGGTATTGGCATTTGTTCTATCATTTTTAATTTCGTTTCTAATGGTTTAATGCCTTCAGCACTTAATTGTGCCCTAAAAATTTTACTCTTTCGCGGTCAAATTCACATTTTTCACCATTGATTTTAACATTAAATTCCATGAGCCTTTTCATAACTTTTTCGACCTTTTCATGTAAATCTTTTTCATTTTCACCAGCTATAATTATGTCATCGATATATGCCGCTGCATAGTCACATCCTTCTATATTTTATCGATAATTTGTTGAAATAGAGCTGGCGCAGTTTTAATTCCGAATGGCAATCTTTTGTATTTATACAACCCTAAATGCGTATTTACCACTAACAGTTGCTGTGACTTTTCGCTTACTCGCACTTGCAAATATGCGTTCGCTAGATCTAAGGTTGTAAAAATTTTACCCTTACCAATTTTAGTCACTATCTCTTCAAATGACGGTAACGGGTATATTTTATCTTCAATCCGTGGATTAACTGTTCTTTTTAAATCCACACATATCCTTATACGCCCATTTCTTTTTTCAATTGGTACGATTGGGCTTGCCCAATTACTAAAGGCAACTTTTTCAATTATTTCTTGGTTTTCAAGTAATTCTAATTCATGTTGGATTTTCGCTCTCATAGCAAACGGTACATTATAAGCTTTTGCAAACGTAGGTACGGCATCAGCCTTAATTGCTACATCAACTGTTATATCGTTAATTGGCTCACACAAATTACCATCAAAACATTTAGGAAATTTATTTCTTAACAATTCAAAGTACTCCGATTTATGACTCATACTTTTAATAACATCTTTCTGATCGATTAACATTTTTCGCCAGTTTGGGGCCAATATATCTAGCCAATTTCGACCTAGCAACGGTAATTCTCTAAAACAACCAGCAACAACTACCAGCATTAATACATATTCTTGACCTGCTAATTTAACCTTGACATCCGTCGCTCCTTTAACCGGCAAGCTATTTCTATTTACTGTACGTAGCGTACTTTTATACGGATTCAATTGTAATTGCATATTGTTTCTCTTTAATTCCAATTCACTTATTATGGTTATACTAGCACCTGAGTCGATTTCAAATTCAATTTTATGACCATCTATTATAAGTTCGACTATTTCAGGTTCATTAATGTACTTAATCGATTGTATTCTATCTATTATTTCATCTTCATTTGACATTCTGTGGACTGCATTTTTGTTATTCCAGCACACACTTCTAATATGCCCAGTTTTATTACATTGTAAACATTTAGCGTTTTTAAATCTACACACGCCTAAATGTTCGTTGTCGCAATGTTTACACGTTATTCTCATTTGACTTTTTCGATTACCAAATTCGTGCTTTTTTGGTCGACTATCATTATCATTTCGCTTGTAATCATTATCAACTTTCGAAACAACGTTTTTTTCCGTTCTGGTGGCTTCCCATAACACAGATTCTTCCACACATTTCTCAAGTGTTCGGCAAGTTTTGTCCCGTAGAATTTTCAATCGTAATTCTTCATCATATAACCCATCAATAAAACGTCCTAACAGTATTGCTTCATGACTTTCATCGTATCCACAATTTAAGGCTGCTTCATTTATCTTTGCCACAAAATCGAGTACCTTTTCATATTTATCTTGCTTAATGCTATTAAATTTTATTCTTTCTACCTCTTCCGTTAACGGTGTGCTATAAATTCTTATGAATTTGTTTGTTAAAATTTCAAAATTCTGTTCACTCAACTTCTTTCCCAGAAACGCCGCTCTCAATTTCCGATATGGATTTGCACCCAAACAAGCCAAAAAAGCTGCCACTTTCCTTTCGCTTTCTAGTTCAAAAAGTTCACAATATGTATTGAATCGCTCTACGTAAATATTTGGCTTTTCACTTTCATCGTATTTTTCAAAAATTTGTATCTTTTTACGTTTGAAGTCACGTTGGGAGCAGTCGATTCCAGGACTCGACGTTGACAAACCGCCAATGCCACGCCTTGTTCGCACCATTTTTCCCGCGTTTTTTTCTCGTCGCCAAAATACTATTGTAGCCTCACCGGCAACGCTGATTAGTGCTCAAAGGAAGACTCAAATTAACAGTCGTTTATTTAAATTTTAACTAACATACAGTTACAAAAATTGTAAAAACATTACACACAAAAACTACACTTTTTCAAACTGTTGAGCCTCGCGTGCTCTCGCCATCCTTCTCGGCCACCATCTTGCGCATGCTCCCTGCGTGCGTATGAATGTTCATGCGTCTCCAACATTTATAACCGATCAGAACAAACGTTAACAACTATTCTTCAATTCATATAGAGGTTTTTGTGAAAATCTTATATATGTGTATTCTAATTATATCTTTAAATCTACAAAGTATAGTTACAAAATCAGCTTAAACACACATGTCATTAAACTAACCAATAAATCTACACAAATATGTATGCAGTAGTTACATGCAAGTCGAACTTAAATTTTTTTCAGAAAGAGCGTAAATACAAGTATGTCACGTTTTTACCCCAATTTTTCAAATTTTAAGATTATTTTTTTGTGATTACCCGATCAATGTTGTAAATTTAAAAAGCCTTATTCATGTACGAAGTACTTTACAATGTCCTTTAATATTATATTGGCTAGAAAACGCTCTTTAAAATCTTTTTCTAGTGGTTATTGCACACATTTTTTTTTATTAGAAAAATAGTGTTTTATTATTATTATGCAAATTATTGAATTTTTTCGACGACTTATATTACCAAAGTAGAATCATTTTAAAGCGCAAAAAAGGTAGGGTCTGATAAAAAGCGATTGCACCAAATTGGGCCCCGCATTTGAAAGGTTATTACATTACAATCAGAAGGAATATATATATATATATATATGGATATCAACTTCTCCAAAATAAAGTTTATAAAAAGAACCAATAGTTTTGATCCAATTTTTTATAATAATTAACAATATTAATAAA
>AGDA01061946.1:0-11122 GCA_000281935.1 Mengenilla moldrzyki | reverse complement strand
AATTTAAGGATTCAATGCGTTCATAATTCATAAATTAAATTCAGTGCAAAAGTGTACTCACTGTTCGGCAGCTTTTCGCTAAGCCACGTCCAAACTTCGTTTCTCAAAGTCGGTGAGCCGCCTTTGACAGCATCATAAATAATTTCACATTCAAAAATCTCACGATAGCTACATTGTTCACCCCAGATATCAATACAGCTTCTTGAAGCAGTACGAATCCACTGCTTAGTATCTCCTAGGCCTTGTAAAAAGCCAGGAAATAAAGTTTTTACATAATATTTGACACCAGGACCCAATAACTCTCCTAAATTTTGGCAAATGTTAAAAGCACACTGAGCGATTTTACTATTGCTATCGACTAGACGTAACGCTAACGCTTCTGTTAAATTTGTAACATTTGGTTTTATTCTTTTTTGTTGAGCCAAAATATTCTGCAATTTGATTAGTGCTTCGTTTCGCACTTTCCAATTTTTGTCAGAGATTTCTTCCAATAAATTATCAGAAATTATGGCCATTAAATCAGTTTTTGTAACTGCTTCCTGATTTTCTTCTTCTTCGGCTGTTATTAAAATATTGTCCGCATTTAATTCATTATTGTCTAATGATTTAATATCAACATTAATCAGCTTACTCTTTTCAGTATCTATAAAAAATATTTTATTTGAAACTTCAATTAAAAACTGAATTCGACTTTTACACGATTCTTGAAAGTTGCAACCTAGTAAAAAATCATCGTTTGACAATTGTCAAAATCTCTTTTTAATTTTCACATATAAATAATATAGTGCAGTTTAAAATCTGTTTTATAAAAAACTATAAATGACAATTGATTTGAATTTACAAACCACATGGCACTTTAATCTTAACGTTGCTTCCAATTTTTTTTTCAACGATTTTTCAACAAAGGTGGGCAAAAGCCGCTCTACAGGCTGGATTTGATCCTCTTGATCATTTTATTCGGCCCGATAAAAAATCCCAAATTCAATTTATAAATTGAAAATATATTTTCAAACTTTTCTCATGTGAATTTGTTGATATTAGCAGTTTATTATTACTATTACCTTTTATTAACTGTCAAATTTCTCTGTCCTAATGCTTTAAATTGATATTTATAGGTTTTTGTCAAAAAAAAGAGAAGGGAAACCCCCACTAAAAAGGATCAACGTGCACAGCGTACGTAGTAAAGTCTTCCAGCTCCAGAAAGATTTTGAAAATTCTATTTTGGCTCGCGTTTAAAAGTATTTGCCCATTCGTGTTTTAAAATAATCGAAATTTCAGTTTCTTTTCTTCGTATAAAATGCCAATAATGCGTAAATTATAAAAGTTACTTGTCAAACTGGGCCGTTTTACTGGCTTAACAACAACAGCATTTGGCGCCTTCTTCAAATCAACTTTCTTAGAAATACTTTTCGGCACCTTAACAACTAAAACTGCTTTTTCTGCGTATTCTTTGATTTTAGTCATTTTCAAATTATCCACTTCAGTCAAGAAAGGCATAATATTTTTCTCACTAACTAATTTCATCAACGTTCCTAACGCTTCAGCCGCAGAATCACGAACAACAGGGTCTTAAAGTAACCTAATAAAAATCAATTTACTTTTACTTATCAAATACAAATTACCAGGTTCATTAAGGCATTTAATAAGACTAGTGGTATAACACTTCAGTAACTTTTTGTTCAGCGCTGACGACAAGCTCTTTGAAAAGCATCTGGCTAAAAAAAGCGATGTTTCAGATTTCACTGATGGGTTTTTATTATTTAAGGCTTCGCTCACATCTTCTAGAATAGCTTCTAAATTTGTCTTCATAAAAGAATAAATTAAAATTCCGTCAAGAATATCAGGAGTAATCAATTGAAGTTCATAATCTATAAAATTTAAGTTCATAAATGGTAAAAAGATGTAAGTTTTCTTCATGGTTGAATGAACAAATAATAAGTAAATTAAACTGACCTCACCGTTCTTCGAATGAATATAGTAATGCTCAAAAAATAAAAGCATTTTTAATTATATGCAATAACAATATCAATTCAATTTTACAAACAAAACAAAAATTCATAAATTTTTAGATAAAGATTTGCGTACAAAAATTAACAAAATTAAATTTTTATTTATATAATAAACATTTATTAAACGTATTTTACTCAAATTATGCTATACGGGAAATTTGTTCAAAATATTTATACCAGGGGCAGCCAACATGTCGATCGCAAAAGCTTTGAAAGAAGCTCGCCAAGCTCAAACTAAGCAATTTATTTTAACTTAAATTTTATGTTTGAACATTCAAGTATACTTGAAGCTATAATACATTTAAGTACGATCTTGAACTAGACATCAATTTTTAGGATGGAGATTTGTGAACCAATCAAAACATCTTTTTTAAACTAAGAACAGTTTATGGCCCGTGAACTACTTTTTACTGAGTAAGTCACTCTTAAAGATCAAAAGTTTCGCCACCCTGATTTATACGGTCTTTACTTTAGAAAGAATTGTGTTCTATAAAAAAAAAATGCACAAAAGCTAAAAGTGTTCACTCTTATGTTCTTTTGAGAACAAAATTTTTAAAGAATAGTACGTAGTGCGTCGAAGTATATGCAAAAAAGCCAAAATAATTTTCTATTAACAATACTGAGTGTCCTAAAATGTTAAAACTTTTAGTTTTACCTTTGTTAATATTTGAGCACCATTTCTATTATTCGTTGAAAAATATTTGGATATTCAAAAAAAGAAGTTTTTAAAGTTTTATTCTAGAAAATAAATAAATTTTTTTAGCTCTAGTAAAATAAAGTTATCTTAATTCTGCACATGTTTTACATAGATTAATTTTTTTAATATAAATTCCTTGCAAAAGAAAAACTGAAAAATGAATTTTCTCTTCATTGGTTTACTTTTAAACTTATATCTCGACCCAATAAACATAGTTAAGCGATTCAAAATCGCTAATTTTGATTTAAAATCTGGGTGGAAAATTTGAAAACGTTTCTTTTCTAAGGTTCGAAAATTAGTGACAAAACGCTAAAAGTAGTATTCACATTGTTACTCCTGATATAAACTTACCGAAACATAAATAGAATCAAGTGCTTCACGCAAAGCTGTTACAACATTTTGTTTCTTCTCCTTAAACTTTTCAAGAAGTATAGGGATACATCCAGCCGCATAAGGATGGAAGCGCTTTTTTAAACCCGATGAAACAAGTGTTAAACATCTGCCCGCTAACGCAATAACTAGCACATTTGAATCTTTACTTATAACTTTTCTTAACGTTTTTACTAATTCAGTATAATCGCCATTTTCTAATTTTGGAGTGTTTACTAAAGTTTCAAGACTTTCCAAGGCACTTTTGCGTTCTTGCCATTTTTTGATTCAATATTTGAGTAAAAGTCTTTAGGTAACTTTGACAGAATATCAACTGATTCGGCTAAATCATATGCGTCTATTTCATTTAAATCTTCATTAGTTTCGTCATCATCATCATAGCTGGCAACCCCATTAGTTCCAAGAGCATTATCACCCTCTGTTGAATCCTTAATTCTTTTCATTTCAGATCGTAATAGCCGTGTCGGCTTTGCATTAATCGTTTGAATTTTGGCAAACTCATTTTCTAATTCAGTCATTTGTAATTGTTGCAACGATGTCAGTTGGCTTTTCAGTACAGGACCGATCCATCTGTAGTTAAGGGTATACATTAGATGACTTTGTTTAAAATTTCACAAACAATTTTCCAATAGTAAAATAATTTTCCAAGGCAGAAAACAATTTAGCTCAAAAAACGACTTAAAAATTTTTTAAAATTTTCGTTCCTAAATTTATTTTTCTATAAACTAATTTTGTTTTGAATCGAATTGGTTTCAAGGTGAAAAGGTATTTTTAAATTCTAATTAATTCTTTATTTCTTAATTTGTGTAAAGAAAATCAGTCATTAATTTAATACGCTAAAAAGACACTGATTTATACGTGGATAGAAAAATTTAAAAATATTTTAATTTTTTAGCTTTTTTTGGTCTAATATTACTGTTGGCATATATCACATTTGAATTTAGCGCAAAATTTTTTCGTATCTATAAAAATACACATTGCAAAGCAATATAGTTTAGCACATTACCGTAAATGACATAGATTTTTGATGTTATGTAGACAAATGACGACTATAATCGATGCACGTATTTTAATCAATAAAAAAATATATATTGTTAATACTAAAGTAATTAGCACATACACTTGTTAATTATTCAGTAATATAATCAAAAAAAGGTATGCATGTCAGAGAGCAAGGACATTTCTACAATTTAGAGATTTGTTAATAAAATCATTCAACGCATTACTTAATACTGGAGTTTGTGAAAAAAAAATTAACGGCATTATCACCTACATATGTTGACAGAAACAGTCCGTATAGTCAAAAAAACGGACAACATAAGTAATAAATTTAAAATTCACAATAAACTTTATGGAATATCCATATAATACACCTTATAAAAAAGGATTTTCGACACTAGAATGTACATTGCAATTTTACTGAATTATATATATACTTCATCATGTAGTTTTTAAATTTTATGTAAATTTATGTTTTTCATTGATATTAAATATACATACATTCAAAATTTGAATAATAAAGGATTAAGAAAAAAAAACAATAAATTTATTAATTTTTTATAGGACTAAAGTAATTAATCTGCTTCTACAATA
Source organism: Mengenilla moldrzyki (assembly GCA_000281935.1). Classification (NCBI taxonomy): domain Eukaryota; kingdom Metazoa; phylum Arthropoda; class Insecta; order Strepsiptera; family Mengenillidae; genus Mengenilla; species Mengenilla moldrzyki. The sequence continues at coordinate 6,433 of AGDA01061946.1, read as the reverse complement.
CAACATATAACTTACACAAAATTGTATTTAGTAGTCATAAACAATTGTATCAAAATGTCTGAGTACGATCATCAAATTAAAAAAAAAAACACTGCAACGTGTTAACTATTGCTGATATTTGGGTCTGATTTCATATTTACTAATTATGATTAAACATGTTTTAATCTGCAGTACATTATATCTAATATATTGGTACATTAAATGAATAAAAAATAAAATATTGATAATTTGAAATTACTCTTAATACTTCTGTTGAAATTCAAATAAATAATTTATTCCGTTTATTATTATAAAAAGTTTTGAAAAGATTTATAGATTGTCGTTTATAACGAATTAAAATATTACAGAAACATATTGCATGTCTAAAGTAAAATAAAAAAAATAGTAAACTGAATAAATTTACAATTTAAATTAACATTCGCAATGCGCTTTTTATATACTTAAGTATATTCAATCTCCAATGAAGAGCTAAATTTTGAGAGTAATAAGAGTATAAATTAATAAATTTCTTTTAAATTATCCCACACTTTGTTACCGTTTCAACGTCAATTGGAAATAAAGTTGTGCAAGATTTAGTGTTGTTAAAAATAAACATACAAGAAAATATTGCTTGGTCTAGTTCTGTATGCTGATACATTTTAGCCTATCTGTTAGTTATTATGACATATATTTATGGTAAATCTCAAGGATGCAAAAAAAATTATACTATTAAAAATACAGTTACTAAAAATGTAATTTTGTAATTGCCTATTTGTATTACTTAATAAGGAATTATAATATGTTTAGATTTTAATTCAAATAAACATATAGTTAATTAGAGTTTAAAAAAATTGTAAAATTAATAATTCTTTTATGTGCACACGTGATTAAAATTTAAAAAAAGAGTTCAAAATTCAATTGAAAAGTTATATAAAATCAATTTTCTCGGATAAAGCTTATTAAAACTTTACTTCTTTGCTTTATAAGCATTAATTTTACTTTTGTATATAAGTAATATATGATTTCATCTTGAGCAAAAACTTACGTTCCTGACAATTTAGAGTACTGTTTCACATCTGTATAAAAACCGTACTTATATTTAATGAAAACTATCCTAGTGTTTTCCAACTTTGCCTTTAAATAATGTTAGCATTTAATTAGTTTTTATTTGATCTGTAGAAAAATAAAAACGCTAAGATATTTCCCAAATATTAAACATGGTCTTTCAGAAACATAAGCTTATATCAAAATAGATATAAAGTCTTTGAAAAATAATCCGCCATGTTTTTAAAAAGAATCAGACCACACCACATTTCATTTTAGTGCTTGTAAACCTATTCTTGTTTCAATCTTGGTATACTCAGCTTTTTTTCAAATTCTTTGGGATGGTAAACGATTTCTTTAAAGTTTTATGTATAGCCAATCTATGGAGTAAATTCCCTGCGAGCCAAAAATGCCAAAAACATATGTTACATTGGCGAAACATTTGTTTTAAAGCATGTTTAAAACAAAAGGATAATTTTTCATTACTGAAACTTATATTTCTTTTAAAAATTTAATTTAAGTACTAAAAAAACATAAATTAAACATAAATTAAACATAAATATATAATGATATGCATATAAGCATTACCAATATTGACAAAATTAATGTTTTTAATCCTTTTTATAACAGTGTTTTTCATGATTCTGTAAACTAGGAAATTAACAATAGTTTTAAGTAATTTATTAAGCATTGAACACGAAAAAAACACTGAACTTTAATATTGTTTTAAAGCATTTATGGCTCGCAGGGTTTATTTTTATTGTGTAAGTGTTTATTGACTGCATGTAATTCTTGATTTACTTGATCTAAACAGATAATAAGAAAAAAATTGTTAGTGGGGTGTTCGATTAAAAAAAGTTATTCGAAAAATACATTCTAATTCAGTATTTCCCAACCTTTTTTGTGCCATGCCCCACTTTTAACTTTTTCAGAATTTTTATCCTCCATACTGAAATTCCGATAAAGTTTACTTGAAGACTCTAATCGTTCAATTGATAATTTCGTAACGTCAAACGAATTATATCTAATAATTATTTACAGCGTTTTTTTAAAAATTTACTTTTTTTGTTAAATTTGACAACGATACCTAGCATTGTACTCAAATTACCTGTAGCAAATGGCTTAAAACTAATCAAGTCCATTTTTTAATTGACCCATTTGACTATCAAATTGCCTCCCCTGTGGGGCGTAGGCCCCAGGTTGGGAAACTGCTTTAATTCATGAAAATTACATTGAATTTTTAAAAACGGTTTAAAAATTACAAATTGTTGCTCATTGTAAATAAAAAAAAATCATTTTATTGAAGACATTTTAATAGCAATTTATCAGAATAAGTATAATGATAAGAAAATGGATAAACTATAACTCTAATACTTACATTTTAGAAAAGAGACGTACTTTTTCCAAAAGATTTGATAAGTTCATATTCCTTCTATGAACTATAAATTTACAATTTTTTAATCTACAAGCATATTTTATTGTTTTTCTCATTATACAAAGAATATATACAACTATTTTTAATTATTTTAATTACGTTTTCTAACTTAAAATTCTTCGTTGACTAAATAGGAAATTTTTATGGATTATAACTGAGCTACAGGTTGGTCGTTGATCACACAACAGACACACCTATTGTACGCTTAAAAATAGCTTTCTTAAAACTTTAATATAAATTTTCAACTTTATTCAATGTTGACGTTTTTGATATAACTAATAATTTATAAAATATTTTGCAGCTTACACTGAAAAAAGCGAATTATCAAAAATTAGCAGTTATATTTTGTTTTTTAATAAAAATTTAATTGTTGTTTTAGCTAGAATTTAATGTTAATACAATTCAAAGCGTTCAGAATGAAATTTCGCTTCTATTAAAAATTTATTATTCTTGATGTCCCGTTCAGCCACTTGGTTTCTATGACGAGATAATATGATTAAAAAGAGGAATTAAATTTATATTGTTTTGAAATCGTCAAAAAACGTTTTTAACGAATTGGAACCCAATCATTTTTCATATTTCTATTTTGATTGCTGTGGGTCTTATTTCGGTTCTATTTTTTGTATTACTTGTTATTGCACTTATCGTCATAAAAATATCGTATAAATAATTGTATAAATTATTCTATAGCGGGACACTGTCTATACTAAAATTTACGTATAGAAAAACGCTTTTTTAACGATAATCATCTTAATAATTGTTGAAAAAACATTTTAAATGCAACCTTAAGATCAAAATGGCTGTACGGGTTAGTAATATTCTTTATAGCTATCATTTTTTAGAAATAATTGTTGCCAAAAGGCTTATAAACTTTTTCCATGTAATGAATAGGATAAACGATTTTTATATTGTTTAACATTATTAAACAACTTTTTTCATATAATGTTTGTAACTTATACAGCGTGATAAAAAATAATTACAAAGAAGTGAATTTGTTAACAGATATGCTTACCTATAAATCTCAATAGTTAAATTTTTGGCCTCGTCTCGTATTGACTTATCACGGTCAGCGAATAAAGTTGGTATTTTCTTAATGAGCGGCTTAACAGACACCACTTTAGATCCGAAGTCACGTAAGGCTGTGGCTAGCGTAGATACGCATGAGCTGACGATTTTTGGATTTTTCAGCTCGAGGCCTTTTAAAAGTTCTTCCTGTACCACGTCTACTTTTTCAATCTCAATATACATTAGGGCCAATTGGATGGCTAAGTCACGCGTTTTTGGTTTTGGGACACCAATCGACTTTTGAACTACGGCCGCCATAACATCATGTGCGGTACGGCCAGCAAGAGCGTAGTTCTCGACGAACATTAGTGCTGCCTCCAGACCTTTTTCTTGGCAGGCGGCGTGGCTATCGCTCACCATTTTTTTAATAAGTGGTGCGAATTTCGAAAACTCGAGAGACTTTTCATCGTCCAACTGCCGGAATAAATTGGCCGCTTCTTCATATCCAGCCAATCTGGCCTTCCACAATTTATGAGTGCATTTCTCGTCAGTGGGCAATTTCTTATACTCGACCTCGTCGTCCATCGCTCAGCAATCCTAAGACGATTTATTTGTGATTTCTCCTTACCGTATTTGATCTTTTGCCGTTTCGTATGAAACGTTTTCTCACATTCGATCTCGATTGTGACAAATCACAATCAATAACTCACTAACTTGACTTCGCTTGCTTTTTGCAAACACGAATGTTTAATTCTGACTCAAACAACAATAATTTCGCAATAATTTAGCCAAAAATGGATAAGATTTCCACTATTTTATTCACGTCTTTATTCGTTAAACAATTTTGCACTGAGTGTGCGTCATTTGATACGTCATCAATGTCCGTTGTAAAAATTTAAATTTAATTTTTAGATACTTTGTGCTTTTGTGGTAATTTTCTCAAATAGCACCATGATTGAGTGGCTTTTTGGCAAACATTTGACCCCGGAGGAAATGTTAAAGAAAAACCAACGTGCCTTAAATAAGGCTATGCGCGATTTGGATCGCGAAAAAAGTCGTATGGAAATGCAAGAAAAACGGATCATTTCTGATGTTAAAAAAGCAGCCAAAGATGGCCAAATGGTTCGTTTACACTTATCATATATCATCTGCCATATTGTTTAAGCGTTTAAAATGATAAAATTCAAAAAATTAATTAGTAACTGCAGGAAAATTCAATGTTAGTCATCGAGATGGCGACTCATGTTTGTATTTAGTTTTGTTGCATAAATGTATACTCTCGTACTTAATCTATTTACATACATGTCAACACTTTGTTCTCAGAACCGATTTTATACAAAGTTAAAACATTTCTAGAACTCATTGCATACATTTTTATATTTTTAACTTGTTTTCTGTTCTCATTTGAGCGTTTAAATATTAAAATACCAGGAAAAATCTAGCACTTAAAGCATAAACTTTTTGTAAAATGAGGTGTTAAAAGTAGACCTTTGTTCACTGTCATCAAGAATGTTTTAAAACTAAATTCCTACCGGTTTCAAACATCTTCCTTTAAATCCTTGTCTAAATTCCTTATATCAGTGTGATTATATCTTTCGATATAATTAATTTCTTCCAAAGTATAAAAAGTTATTAAATAAAATATGTGAGATAAAATCTGTTTTATAACGAATCTCATTTGGAGCCCAAAGGTTTATAATTGTGAACGTATATTTGTCGCAAATTTTTAGATATTAATACTTGTGTTATTCCTATGTAAATTTGATTTATAGGTATTCTAAGATACTTTGAAAATGTTTTAATTTTAGAGAGAAATACCACAGATACAATTAAAATTTTTAGTCTCAGAAGTGACTATGAAAGTTATTTGATTAAAAATTAAAATTTTTATATAACGTATACTAATATAATAGTTTTAAAACGTTATAACAATTTAAAAAAAATTGATTATAATTCTTTTCATTTACCCCACAAATTTATACCTTCTAACCGAAGGTAATATAAAATTTAAAAAAGTCTCAAACAAATTAATAATCTAAAAAAATTTTTTTACGTAATTGAAACACTAAGCTCCATAGGCTCTGTCAGTGTCATTACATAATTCTTCATGATTATTTATGTATCACCATTCATTCTCATATTTATTTATTATATTAAAAAAAAACAGCAGCGTAATTTTTTCTGTTGTTATCGTATATATAAAAAAAATAAATAAATAAATAACTAAACAAGAAAAAATAATATTCGAAAAGATAATTTTGTTCCATCGAGCCGGATATTAGCAAAGAAATTACATCGAACTGATTAAAAATGGTACTAGCTGAGGGAATGAAGTTACTGAACGCAAGACGATACAGAAAAAGTTTGGTTACAATTACTCTAAAGAAACTTCGAAATATGACGAAATAGATGAAAGCATTGCTGTTAACTATCCAGAATTTGATGACGATGAATTAGAAAAATATACGGATGAATTCTTAGAATGTCAAGCGACAACTACAAAAGCTTTAAGAACTCGATTTGAAGCTGGTAATAATGTGAACCTTCAAACCTGTGATCCTTTACTCAATGCTGTTTCAACGTCACTCCGACGTGGCTCATCAGAATCGGAAGTTGATGTCTCATTTACTGATGTTGCAAACCGATTGAACTCACGAATAATAATTTTAGATAGTTTTCAAACTTCATTTCATTCTTTAAATAATGTAATGACTTTATACCCCGAATCTCACGTTTGTCTAGAACCATTATCTCCTACTGTAATTTCAAACTCCACTGCCGAAATTTCAATCGGTAATGAAAACGCTTCCGGTGCTAATAAGAGTATCACACAGGCTCAGGATGCTTCATTTCTGCAGCCCAACTTATAGAAAAACGTATCCAAAAAACTGTAGTTAGGAGAGTTTCAAGGTTTCAAGATGCTTCATTCTTGTCATTAAATAATCAAAAGCAGAAAATTACAGATAAGGT
>AGDA01061938.1:0-16548 GCA_000281935.1 Mengenilla moldrzyki | reverse complement strand
AATAAATCTGATTTTTATTTCTCAGAAATCAAAAGTGAGAAAGTATAAAGGAATATTTCTACTGTAGAAAAATTTAAAAAAGAAACTATCTCGAGTATCAAATATTTAAAATTTTCAAAATTTCTGTGTAAGTTCGTGAAATTCTACCAAGAGATTTTGTTTACCCAACTCTCTCTATAGTATATTTACCAAAACGCCTTAATTTTCCTTTAGCCATAAATATAATATATACAACTTTTTCTTCGTTGATAACATAAAATCTTTTTTGGCAATCAATCGAGTTACATTTTTTTACATCTCAGGTTGTAACCAATGTGTGCTAAAATATGGTTGTGACCAAATTTTATTTTCAAAACTTTTTTAAAAAATATTTAAATTTTACAAACACAGAACAAAAAAGTCTGTGTTCTGCTTGCTTCAAAATATTCTCTAAAATTACTGGAAATGTTAATTTCAAGTTACTCCAGTACACTTAAAGCAGTGTAAATAATTTCAGCTCTTATGAGCATCCTGTTCCAAGAAAATTTGAATGTTGGCAATCAAATTTTATACATTTGTGACAGACTCATAGAAGTTTAATATTTGATGATAATTAAGAATTTGCATGAAATAGCAATTATGTTAAATTGAAAATCAAGAATATTTAGCTCAAGTTTTTGATGAAAATAGTTAAATGCGATGTTCAATAAAGTTTCATATTAGATACCCGTTTTTTGAATCGCATTTATTTAAGACATTTATTTCAAAACGACCGTCACAGAACAAGTAATAACATTTAGGCGCAGGAAGTCTCTCGCCTTAAATGAATCAGGAAACCGTTACAAATGTTGTTTTCACTCTTCGTAATACAGATTAAAAAAAAAAATAGTTACGAAAGTTTGCAACCTAATACGCCAAAATACAAAAAGTAAAAGCTAAAGATAACCAGATTGATATTGATTTTCATAAAATTATAATACAAATTAAAAATAATAAAAAATAGAATAAAATAATGAAATGGACCTTTGACCGCACTTTGTTGTTCCCTGGTTTTGGTCTTTTTTCAATTAAGAAAATTGATTATTTAACAGTTTTTATATCTATTAAAGAATTGTTTAAATAAATTTTTATTTATTTTGTGTGTATGGTTACACACGCGTGTACATAAATACGTGCATATACACATGCATCTAAAACACTTTTTAGCCACCATCAAACATGTCTTATAAAAAACACAAGTATCAGTTCAAAGATAATAAATAATACCTCATTTTAATAAGTAACATATTCAAAGCAAGTAATATTTCAGTTTATTAAGATTAAATAGCTGTTCTTTTCTACGTATAAGTATCTCTTTAAGTAATATATTTTTAATATGTACATATGACCCAGTGAAGTTGCTGTGCAAATAGACCGTTTCAAAATGATAACAATTGCAATAACAACTTAAATAATTACAACTGCAGCGTATAATTAATGTATTTACGTAAGAAAAAGAGAAGAAATAAATAACTAAAGTGGGATTTCGTGGCAAGTTTTTGAATAACAAGTGTAAGAGGCTATTTAACCCATCAGTCTCATTACTTAAAAGATACAAGTGAAATGTAAGTATGTTAAATTCGACTGTGATTTAATTAAAAGTTCCGTTCGGTTCCACAATTAAATACAACAATAGATCCAATTAATGAAATTTAAGTAGGTTCTTTATTAATTTGTCGGTAATTTTATGTTTTAAATAGCCACTATTAATTTTATCCATATGCATATAAATAGTTCAACTGGAGAAGTTCGAAGTCAACTTTGAAAGAGTGTATTAAACAACAACATTTTAGACTAATCCAAGTAAGTTAGTTTTTTTACTTGCTTAAAATTTACTTATGTGAAATCTGTTAAAAACTAGTTTTAAAACTTTACTAAAGTTATTATTGCATTAAGAAAATAATAGTAGTTAAAATTTATTAAAGAGCTGAGTTCTTTTTCTAGAAATTTTTAAACATTTTCTATAAGTTAGTATTTTTTTTACCAAATTTAAAAAGAAATTAGGCTAAAAGTATTTTTTAGTTCAAATTAAAAAGCTTTTTAATCCTTATATATGTACGTACCTACTTAAACTTGACTATGTTACTTCTTTTAAAATAGTAATGAGTTATGAGCTTTTTGATTTCTATTTTTTTTTTAAAATGTTAGCACAATTACAACTTCAAAGAGACTTAAGTAACAAAAGATATACGAAATCTGTATTCTGTGCAATATTTTTGCTAAATAAAATAATGACAATAATAAAGTAATAATCTTAAGTAATCTAACTCATCAATATGCAGGAACTAAACCTATTTTATTAAGCTTTTTGTTTATAATAATATGTACTTAAATATTACTGTTGAGTTAATTTTGATAGTATTTTATCACCCTTACTAGTGGTCACAAACGATTCATTTTTAAAAATAAAAGTTTTATAAAAAAACAATACATAAGTTAAACAAATGGAACAAAAGGACAAATTTGTTACTTTATACTTACCAATGTATAGATTAATTTGTCTACATACAGAGAAAATTTTATAACTGCAACTATCATGAAGAGTTAAGTGTAAGTTTTTTAAAATAACTAAAGAAATTAAATAACTTTTACGATAACTTTTTTAGAAGTAAAAATATTACTTATGTACATTGACATAATTTAAATGGAGACTCATTCAATATTTGGTTCATATGAGCATATTAAATATATAATTTTCTTTCATTTGTTCAAATATAAAAAAACACAAACAGTTCTGTTATTCACTGCGTATGTCTAAAATAATTTCTAATTTCTAATTTTTCGCGCAAATTCTAAATAAATTTGCACGCAAAAAATGAATAAATTTTGCAATATCTATAACTTTATAAAATGAAAAAAGAGTTGAAGCTAAGAAAACCGGTTACATCTTTGTGTTCTGTATACAGCGCGTGAGTACCCGGCAAACCAAAAGACGTCTTTCTGACGTCCAAAAGACGTATTTACTGCTACGCTGAAGACGTTATTCTGACGTCTTTAGGACGTCTTTCTAACGTCCAAAAGACGTTTAAAAAAAGTCTTTAAAGGACGTCAGAAAAACGTCTTTAAAAGACGTCTTTTTTGACCTGGTTTGTCGGGTAACTGCACACTGCTATCAGGTTATTGTTTAGTAGTCTTTAATTAAGGAAAAACTTAATAAAAAACTTTATATTTTATATAAGGCTTTGAGAACATGATGGTTATAGGCCGCGGCGGACTCTGCCGCCTACATAGAATCTTTTAGCAACCATCATCCTTTAATATTACCAAATTTCTTTTCCGACTTAAGTCTGTTAAACAAGAAATCTGACAGTAGTATGCACCTACATCACGTGTTGCACACAGAGCACAAAAACATAACCGGTTTGCTTCACACTAACCTGAAAAAAGAATAAAATACCTTTACTATTATTATTTTATATATTAGTTATTAACTTCGAATACATTCCAGTTGTACAGCTAGCTTAAGTCTTTTAGGCAGCATTTACTAATTTAAAGATTTTAAACACAAATTACCCAGATCGTCAAAACATTCCCTTATTTTTTCCTTTAAAACTTCATGGCGCTACTTTGTTGTTTTCTATAAATGGCCGATGTTGCTGTTTAAAATGATTTTCGTGTAAATATTTGCATTCTGCTTTGAATAAACGTTAAAGAAAATTTGAAAAAATAGTTGTGATGAAAAGAATTTTTTACTAAATTTATTAAATTTGCAACTGCCATCAAAGAAATGTTGTATAAAACTAATGAGTATTATTGGCAATATTGTGGAGGGTTTTTTCTAAAAAACTTGTACCGAGATAAAAATAAAGAAAAATTAGAAAAATTTCTCCCTTTGTCAATCTGGGTTATCTGTGTTTTAAACTTGTTGAGCAAAGCAAATTGCGTTCACTGTTCGTTCCGTGACGTGGTATTGATATAGAATGCAGTATTAACACATGGTTTTTATATGCAACGAATTTGGAGCACAAATGGCTACGATCCATAAAAAAATAACGTTTATAATAACGAACTGTACACTGAAAAGTGACCTAAAAAAGTTTACTGCGACAAGTTACTCCTCAAAGTATTTTCGCACCGAATTTGATATGTAAAAAATACATCACGATAACACTGTCGCCATCGTCATTACTAGAGACTAGAACGAATGTTTTACTCAAAATTCTAAAACTCTTTAATTAGGACAGAATGCAGCTTTTAATTTCTAAACTCAAGAAACTATTATAAAGAAAATGCTTAAATAATTTGCCAGCCTACAGCACCATCTAGTGGTTTCAAAAACCATGTTTTTTAATAGCATTTTAATAAATGTTAAGTATGCTGTAATGAATCCGTCACAAACTAAATGATTAACTTTCTATTTTTTTATTCTTATTCTGTACATGATTTTTTTAGTTCTTACTAAAATTTTTATAATTACCATTATTGCTGTTAAAATAAAACCTTAAATCATTTGTGTTTTTATAATTATTAAGGATGGTAAAATGGGTTTTCTAAATTTAAGAAATCATAATTTTGGAAGTAATAGCTATGTGAGTTTATAAAAAATCATAGATTTTACTCCTAAATGTTTAAATTGATTTCTTTGCTTGATTGTAAATTAATTAAAAATATGTTTAAACCATGTTTTCTTGAAATATTTCTTGAATAATTTATAATGAACTACAACAGAGTCGACAACCTTTATTAATAAATGGGCACTTTTTAAATTTAAGAACTTTAACAGCCATTATTAAATATGAAAATAATACATAGATATATGCATAGAAGTATATATTTTTTAAAAAAATATGGTTTCAATAAAAACACAAACGCACACAGACATGCAAAGAATTAACTCATTATATGTGAAATAGTCAACGATTTATTGGTCTCGAATCACAAAAAGAAATATTTCATAAGTCATAATTAGGAACAAAAACTTACTTTTTACCTAAAAGGTGTGAAATTTTTTTTTTCAAAAATAACATGGATTTTAAGGATTTACTTTCTAACTTTTGCAATCTAGGGAAATCTCTGATTACGTCCACACATAGAGTAACTATTTTTTTTCAGACTTAATTTTATTTCAGAAACCTGTTTAGATTATAATTCCGAAAAAGTACATTAAATTTAAAACAAAGCTTACAAAAGCCTTTCCTATTTTCTTCAATTTTAATTTTTAACCAAGAAATAATTAAGATGTAACAAATACGTAACTGTTATTCACCACAATGTTTAATAACGTTCATACGTTTAAAAACTTTTCAAATGATATTCATTAATATACTTAACAAAATTTTATATTGGTTATATAAATGTTATGTAACAGCTTCCTAAGAGCTATCCAATAGTTATGTAATTCTTTTCCAAAATTATTCTTATTCGTTATCAGGTGATTTAAAAATTTTGAAAATTTATCTCTTATATAGTATTTTAATATAATTATTCGCTATTATTAATCAAAAGTATTATTAAGCCTTACAATTCTCCAACTTTATTAATTAAAAATTACGTTACGTTAACTAGCAGATAAATAAAACTTTTAAGCAATAACTACATAACAACTTCAAGTAGCAGCTTTGCAAAAAATTTAAATAAGAATTACATAACAATGTTGTATAACTGTCAGAATAATAATAGTAGTATCAAGCCTACTATACTAAATAACACTAGTCAAAAAAGGAATTTTCTCAAAAAACAAATGTACATATTACCTTACTACTTCACTAATTATCAGGGATCGAATAACGTTATTAACGGAAACGAAATTTAACGTTATAACGAAAAAAATTTATGTAATAGAAATGAAAATGAAAGCGTAATTTTTATTTCGCCATTAACAAAAACTGAAACAGAAACAATAAGTAAATTCAAAAATAACGTTATTTTAACGTTATTTTTTATTAAATAGGGTTTTAAATTTAAAATTTTCAATTCGAAGTTTTTTTTTCACCAATGTTGTTATAAAGTTTACATAAAATATTTAACTTATTAAAACTAAAAATAAATCATGCCTGCTAAGCAAGGCTAGCACCTTAACATCGCAGTCTAGTGGCTTATTGTACTCCCAGCAATAAATTGTTTCAGTTTGGCAATAGCCTGTACTTAACAAGATCAAGTAATAATTCAACTATATTTCCATCGTCAGTTGCTTGCTTGGGATCTTCTGATCTGAAGTTGGTCACCCTCCAAAAATTCATATTTATACAAATATTATTTTAATACCAATAACAATAAAAGTAGCCATAAAACTTATTATATATATTTTAGTGTAATTTTCACGTGGAAAATGTAAATGAAAAGAAGTAAAATGATTTAAAACTAAATGTTATTAGTTTGGTGTTCATAACAAGGTTAAAAATAACGTTAAAAATAACGTTAAAAATAACGTTAAAAATAACGTTAAAAATAACGTTAAAAATAACGTTAAAAATAACGTTAAAAATAACGTTATTACCATAACGAAAAAAATTAAGTTAACATTACCTGTAACAAAAACGAAATTTGTTTTTGCCGAGTAACAATATAACAGAAACGGAAAAAAGTATCGTTATTTTTATCCCTGCTAATTATGAACAAAAATAAGAGTAATTTTTCGATCTGTACTCATGTTTTTGAGGAAATGGCAAAAACTTTTTTCGAATTAAAATTTCTTGTCTTAATATATAGATATTATATTACATTGAAATCAGTGTCGCCTAATTCAAAAAAAGGATGCTTATTTTCGTACAGAATTTCATTAATTTATCTTAAGTGGCTCAAAAATTATAGGGCAATAATTTTAAAAACATTAAAAAAACTCGTTTTTTTTCAAAAATTATAAAATTCAAATGAGTTTTTCATAAAAAATAGAGCACTTACGAAGTAAAAATTTTAATTTTCCAATTTTCGTTTTCAATGTTTTTTTTAACGCTTATTGCCTTATAATTCTTGAACAACTTGTGATAAATTAATGAAGTTTTGTGTGAATATTAAGCACCCCATTCTATATATCAGACAATATTGATTCTAATGTAGTATAATGTCTACTTATTAAAACAAAAAATTTTTAAATTGAAAACAGTTTTTTATCTTTTCCGCAAAAATCGAGTACAGATCACAAAAACTTTCTCGATTTTGCTGATGACTAATGAAGCACTAACATAACATGAACATTGGGTTTTTGGTAAAAAATAAAAGTCAGAATTTGTTGGATAGTGTAAATAGCAATTCAATAGCCATTTTATGAGTATTAAAACCACAGCCTATCAAATATTATATTATTATTTAAATTTAGTAATAAATAGTTAACTCATTTTTAGCTTAAATGTACTAAACACAAATCTAATAGAAGTGAACAACAATGAAATTCGACTAAAAATAAATATATAATTTTCTAAAGGTTTGAGTTTTGTGTATACAAATCCAAAATACTTTTGAAATATCACAATATAATTAAAGAAATGAAAAAACGTTAAAAAGCATGGGGTTTTGAGTTTCAAAACACATTATTTTCTTCCAATATAAAATAAATATTGTTTGAGAAGAAAACCCTAGTTTTAAAAAGATTCTTTTCATTTTCATACCAAAATTTGTAAATTTTAAACGTATATAAATATTAATATACCGTATATTAGATATATCTATAATCTTAACCCACTTTATTTACGTTTTTTAATAGATTGTACTATTGTATGTAGAATATTTCTAATAATTTTAACTATACATTCTTTATGTATATAAGTTTAAGTTAAATTCAAACTGTTTATTCTATAATAACGTTTAAACATTATACGTTCAAATTTCCGTTTTATTTAAACATTTTTTATTCGAAGCTATAAACTTTTATTTTGCTGTCATTTTTTAACGGTTTTCGTCATACGTTTTTCTCATTGAAAGCAACTTGTTTTTAACCATATTGGATAAGTTATGTGTTTTTCATATATTTAAAAATGTACTAAATTTAAGTTGGCATTGTTGAATGAGATTTATTGATGTTTTTATTATTATATAATATATACCTTTAATCTGTAAATCATAATCGTAAAAGTTCATGTAATATGTATTGATTTTAATCGGATTAGGCCTATATTATTAGAAAGACTTTAAATGTATTTACTAGGCAACAACTCAGAAATATGTAAGTTCCTGTACATATTTGATGTGTGCATATATATACTGAATTTGATTTTATTTAAATTTTTAAATATGGAAGGGCCCCGTATCTATTCGATCCGGGTCTGCTGAAATTCGGTTCGGATCGAGTGTGAATTTTACTTTAGGGTCTGGTGTTAAGTAAGGGTTAAAGAACTTGTAAAAATCTAAATTTGAATCGAGTTCTAATCATGTATTACTCTTTCAGAACGGGTTTGGGTTTAATTATTAGACTCGTACAGGTGTTTAATACATACCAAATAGTCAAACACTTTACTTATGTTTGACAAATATTATAGAAATAGAAATGTCACTGTGACCGCTTTAATTTTTTTTTTATTTAATGAAATCAAGATAAAAATTAGAAACAACTTTGTTATGAAATCGTTAATTTTGTTAGAATTTTTTTATACTATTTAGCAAAAGAATCGTTTAAGTTGTTTTTTTTATTAAAGTTAACTAAAGCTCTCTCAGTGTGTAATTACATGTTACATTTTCGTGCTGTGCCAGAATATACATTTAATGCGATTTTTTTGTAACTAAGTTTTTAATGTGCACAATTTTTTTTTCATCTAGATAAGATTTTTATTGATATGAGTTCACTGAACAAAGCATCAGTGGCTCAGGGTCGCTTTGAAAAGTCAACCATTTCGGTACCAGTTAATGCCCTGTTAACCACAAACGTGCAACAGTACAACTTTTTTAAAAATACCGCTTTAGTTTTCGATGGTATATTTGTAAGAATGTGATGCTTTAGTGTAAAAAAATGGTTAAAAAAATATATGTTAATTATTTAGTTTTTCACCTTGGTGTGATAAAAAAAACACGGTATAAAGTTCTCAAAAGACATAAGATTGAAATGTTTTCAAAAAATTCTTACACTAGTTCAAATACTTATTCAAATTGAGCCAAATTTTTCATTACCTTTAAGTGACAATTATTTGTCTAGAACAGAGATGCCCATCCTAAAACGGTTGATAATTCGAATAAAAATTTTATAAACCAGTTAACGATTTTTATATTTATACATGCGCTTTTCCAGTTTAAGGAGAGTGGTTTCGTAAACGGAATTTTTTATTGCATCAGCAGTTCATGACTAATACGTCCATGTCTTCATCGCCGTGCAAACGCTATAGTTAACATAAGAGTTGTATCCATAGATTAGTCTGTGGTTGTATCTTAGAAAGATCGCCGCACGTGTTATTTACTACATTTGAATTTTGGGCGTCTTTTTTAAAATTTAAATTCAAAAAATTAATTGCATTATTTGCAAATCTAATTGGTAGAAAAATTCTAAATTATTACTCCACACGTAAATTCTGCTTGTCTTCAAAAATTCTGTAAAGGAAGTGAACAGGAAAATTATGTTTTTGATTAAAAAAAAATTGCGAGTATTGAATTTGTCAAATAAAAAATTAACGATAAATTGAATAAGGCATGCGTGCTATGCCAAAAACAACTTTCATCTAAGCGACAACAGTTGCACTGCAATAAGCAGACTATATATATTAGTTTCATGATATAAAACAGCGGTTCCCAACCTTTTTTAATTACTGTACCCCTTTTCAAATCAGTACTCTTTTCAAGTACCTCTCTTTTCTTTCCATTATATAAAAACGTCTTTCATTTCACAGGGTTGTCACTTTTATTATTTTTTTTAATTATTATTTTTTCTTTCTTAAATTATTTTAATTCATTATTAAAACTAATTTTTTATTTTTTATTATTTTTGCCTTTTTTACGTTTTTAAATATTCTTTAGCTCAGATTTGAAATTTTAAAATGTAAAATATGTTAAAATTTAAAATATTTATATCTCTGTATAATATAATTATCGTATGCTTATACGTATGCGATTTCAAAGGTAAGAAAATGTTGTTTCCAGAGATTTATTTATAAAAAAATTTATATATCAATTTATTACATATAAGATAGCTTTTAACCGGGTTAGATTTACAAAAAATACCTTATGATTTGTTAAATTTGTTCTTTGACGCCAAATATGATGTCATAGTTGGTAGCGAAACTTCTGGTGTCATTGGAACGGAATTTGTAATCATTTTTCGAGCAGACAATAGATGTTTCCTTTTATGATTGTTATTTTAAGTACTAAAAAGTGAAAATCCAGACAGAGACTCAAAGCAGATTAAGCGCTTCCCATTTAACACTTGACTTTCTTTTTAACGGATTGTCAAAATTAACCAAAATTTATTAGATATTGATAACTTGGACTATTATTGCACATTTAATATAAAGTTCACTTTATAAG
Source organism: Mengenilla moldrzyki (assembly GCA_000281935.1). NCBI lineage: Eukaryota > Metazoa > Arthropoda > Insecta > Strepsiptera > Mengenillidae > Mengenilla > Mengenilla moldrzyki. The sequence goes on along the minus strand of AGDA01061938.1, from coordinate 6,150 downwards.
TTTCGCTTTTAACATATGTAAATAATATAAATTTTATAAACCTTTTAAAACGTATGTTGTCAACGATTGTGATTTATACCGGTCTTAAAGTACACAAAGTATAAAAATATTACAATGCAAATTTTTATACTTTTGTGTACATTTTAATGCGTTTTTTATCACCCAAGTTGAAATAGAATAACCGTATAATTTATCTTGAAGCATCGTTAAAATTACTGCTTGATAATAATAACATTGATCAAAATAGGAAAAAAAGTGACCTATGAAAACTTTTTGATTGAAGCCGATCAGTTATCTGAGCAGATTCAAGAAGCTATCAGTAGTCGACTAGATGACTTAACTAAGTCAACAGATATGATTATAGCAGTATGTATGCAACCATCAGTAGATTTAATAATAACTCTGTTAGCAATTTGGAAGTGTGGTTTCGCTTATTTACCATTGGATACGAATTTCCCAATTACTCGTGTTACGCATATACTAACAGAAGCAGAACCATTGTTGGTTATTTGCGACCAGTTACCTTCACATGATCATGGACCGAAATCTAACCTTTTTCGAACCTATGATGATTTAAGAGCAATTACGAAGTCTACAGGAATATCCTATGTGAACACGAGACCTGTATGTGTTGAGAACTTAGCGTTGGTCCTATATACTTCGGGAAGCACTGGTGTCCCTAAAGGAGTACGACTGAGTCATAAGTCTATATTGAATCGTTTAGAGTGGCAGTTTCGTACATTTCCCTTTCGTGAAACTGAACAAAGTGCCATCTTCAAAACGGCGTTAACCTTTGTTGACTCAGTTTGCGAAATTTGGGCCCCGCTTATCAACGGTTTACAACTTATTATTGTGCCAAGGTCTGTGACCCAAAATCCCGAGCTGTTATTAACACTGATGCATTCGCATAAAATCCAAAGATTAGTCTTAGTGCCTTCACTGCTACAGTCGCTAATAGTTTATGTAAAAATGCAGGTTAGCTTTCTTATTTGTAGTGTAGAATTAGGCTCTTATAACCTCACTTACATCAAGTGTAATAAAGAAAACTTTAGTAATTTTTAGTTTTATATAATGTAATTAACTATTTGCCTGCAATTAGCACAGACATCAACTTATCAGATTTCGATTTTTTTTCAAAATAACCCCCTTAGAAAAAGAGACTAAAACATTCCCTTCTTTGATTTTTCACTGTTTCACTGATTGTTCACTGAAAACAATGTTAAAATTAAAATAAAAGTCGATTACGTTTAACCAATTAGTCTCCAGTCCAATTTTTGCCTATCACAATTACCCACAACGCTTAAGGTGTAAATCAGTGTACCATAGACTTTTAAGCGGCTGCAAAAGATAGGGCTTGCTTTTGCTGGCTAGCATAATATGTTTTAACGCGCGATTTTTTATTTATTAAACTTGTAGCTTTTGCTTCATATTTTTAAATTAAAGTTATAAATATTTAATCAAAATTTATTATCACATATTTATGTTTTTGTAAAATATTTTTATCTCTTTTTCGTATAATGAATTTACAAGATAGGAAAATTAAGTTTCCTTATAATGTCTCAAGTTTTAGCGAAAAATTTTAGAATAATGACGTAATAGGATACTAATAAATGAGCTGATATGAAACAGCACTACAGAGATTTTTAAAATCATGTTACAATAACATATTTATATATCACCAAAAGTACACCAGAAGCAAAGCAGAAAGTTATGGTAAAATCATAATTAGAACATGTTACAAAACATTAAAAAAAAAATTGTAGGCATGTTCTGAAATACATGTTACAAGAACATATTGATACAACGCAAAAATAACATGTTTTAAGAACATGTTTCAGGAGAAAAAAATTACACATTTCAATTATAATGTGGGAAAAATTTTTGTAAAAAATTAACTCTAACGTGTTGTTCAATATGTTATATCACGTAAAGTGAAAATAATTTGAAAGTACATTATTCAATTATTCGATTTTAGCAATATATATATTTTCGTTACATTAGTGGAGAAATTCCTAGTAAAATTCATCATAAGTTTTCAAAGCTTCAAATTAGTTTTTTTTTTGTTTTATGTGTCTAATTCTACAAAAATGTTACAAGTACATATGATGTGTTCAAACGAAGTGCCAAAAATATGTACTTTTTTTATCAACATTATTACAAATTTACAATGTATACAAAACTAGGACGCTTTTGAAGAGTTCACTGACTATATGAAATTATGGATCTGTTCTGGCGAGATTTTAACACCCCAATTAGCAAATCAGTTTCATAATTTAATTTCAACTAGTACCAATCGACAATCTATAAACTTATACAACTTTTACGGCAGTACAGAAGTGATGGGTGATGTCAGTTACCATAAAGTGGGCGTTGATAATTTTAGTGTTCATAAATCAGTGCCTATTGGCAAACCTATAGACAATTGTTGTATTTATTTGGTGGGAGAGGATAAACGTTTAGTACCCTATAATCAAATTGGAGAAATCTACGTGTCCGGGCCAAATGTAGCCAATGGTTATTTGAAGAATAGAGATGCTCATAAATTCATTGAAAACCTCTTTTTGACTCATGTACCGAAATCTGAACGAGACCAACATTTGACACTGTATCGAACAGGCGATTTCGGACGTCTAGACTCAGAGTCTGGTACGATTTTATATGAAGGCCGTACTGACTCGCAAATCAAAATTCGTGGCCATCGAGCCGACTTGGTTGAAATTCAAGAGACTATTTTGCAACAATTAAGAATTTTGGACGAAGTAGTAGTGTTATTTGACGAGAAAAAGAGTGAAATTTGGGCCTTTGTTACTCTCAAAGAATCACAGGTTAGTAGAATATAAATAAAAATAAATATTTTTGTGTTTTTTGCGTATAAAGAGCTTCTTGACTTGAATTGTACTTATTAACACATTGAATACATAACGTAAATCAATGGACTTTCTCCTAGGACCCTTATTTAAATTTGCTACATAAAAAGCATAATTAGAAAAAGTGATATAGGTAATTTATGTTGTGTTTTTGCTGCTTGTGCTGTCACTCGCCCTTTATCCGAGCGCAGTGATAACAATACATTTTCTATTTTAAAATTTGATTCTAATGCTTTTTTTAATCAACATTCGACATTTTAAAAATAAACATTTATTTTTGTGTTTGAAATTCGACGTATATACATTATACACATCATCGATGACGACTGCCATTGTGAACCAAGGTGTCGTTGACAACTTATTCGATAGATTAGTGGCCACGAAGGTGGGATAAGTGTACTCAAGACCCAACGTCGGTAAGCCGAGATTCCGGCAGTAACAGAATTACTAAGGGAGCTGATTCCCCTAGGTGTCGTGGGCAAACACCTCCGGCCATAAAAGACTTGGCAATACCGCCAACTATCTGTCAACAGACGCCGCCACTATACCCGCTTGATCACACCGTAGCTCTTAGTTTCTTATACAGTAGGGCCAACTAAGGGTGAAGGAATATTGTGTAGTACAAGTGAAGTTGTATATACGTACAACTAAGCAAGGCTTGAATAGCCTAGTGGTCGCCGTTCGACCCTAGCGCTCTGATGTAAGCGGATTCGAGTCTCGTCCGGCACCGACGACCTTTGCACTTTTCCCATCGGACACAACACTTAATATTCAACAGAATTCGTAGTGATGGCCATATTGAAAAGAATCAGAATAACGTACAAGAATCAAATAAAGAATCAAATGCTAACCAGAGAGATTAACTTATAACACCTGCTCGTTAATGAGCACGAAGTATCAGTGATTTCACAGTTCTAGCATTATAAATGCCTCATTGATTGCGGTACCGAGCTACATGTTGATTCATCGTATGAGAATCTGGCAGGTTCACGATAACTAAAACTTGCTATTAGTTTTCTGTTTAATCCGTTGCCGCACATTTTTTATTTGACAATGTCGCTCACAAACATTTTTTTTAAATTGTTTATGACTGCCTGATGGAATCGAGTGTAAGATGTATGCTTGGAAATGCAAATTAACACTTTTTTCGATGTATTACTTAATAATGAATAATTGTATGCGTTATTACACTTCGTATTAATGCTATCCTTTTTCTTATCGATTCGAATGTACATGACTGCCATAGCCGACGTTTGCCTATATCTCGCCAAAGATCGGACGGCTATAGCAGTTATTTGCGGCAACTGGTTAAGTGAAACGTTGACGGAAACAACACAAATTAACTTCCTTACTATAAATTGCACAATGGGAAAGCTACAGAATAATCTGCAGTTGACCGTCGCTACTGGTTTCCGACGTTGACATATTTAAATCGAACCAATATGCGGATTCATAAGCATTTTACTCATTTATCATACTCCGAGAATGGTTTCGTTAGTTGAGCATTATCACATGAGCACTATAATTTCTTAACACATTAACTTTTACCAATATTTGTTAATTATAAGTATTAAAAAAACTGTACATCGTTAATTAAAATCAATACTAAAAAAACGAGAAGTATCACGTTTTCTGAAAGCCTATATATGTAAATAGAGACATTAATTTTTTGAATCCCAGACAGTTTTACGAAAACACTATCGTAAAGTTCCAAACAGTGCGATAGCGCTTGCTTCGATGTTTGCTTTACTTGTTAACGCACGGCGTCAGTGGTGCACAACGCGTGAAACGTCTGGGGTTTCTCGACATGAAAAGAGAACAACACGATCGCGCTGCTTGGGGCTCAAAGAATCAAGAACGGTTTTCTTTGTTTTTCTTTTTCGGCAAGAGATATTATATTTGTTTGCATCAGAATTGTATTTGATCAACTTTTATTAATGCTAATTAACATTTACTCAACTCTAGGGTATTAAGTGGACAAGAACAGATATAGAGGTTGAGCTAGGAAAAATATTGGCATCCTATATGATACCTAATGTACAAATTGTAGAACAAATGCCTTTGTTAATCAATGGAAAGATTGACCGGCAAAAACTGTTGGAAAGTGTAGCTCAAGTCGATCGAAGTTTGAAAGTAGACCTGAGTGGATTTCACGATCAGGAGGTCGAAATAGCACAAGTCCTGTTTCAGATCGTGGCCGAAGCAGTAACAGTGCACGGTACAGTTCTTGATCGAAATCAGAATTTTTTCGCAATTGGTGGTAATTCTCTAAACTCTATTTATACTATCAATGCTTTGTTTGAAAAAGGCTACTATATTAGCATTAGTGACTTTCTAAATGCCGCTAATTTTGGCGAAATCGTTAAGAAAATCTGTCCCAAATCGGATGCAAATAATAACGAATATGTTGCTAAAGATGATTATATGTTCCGGAACTTTAGCAGTGAACTACTAAAACGATTCGCATCGAGAACCTGTCACCGAGTAAGTATAAAAAAATTGCAACTTTCATAGGAAACATGGAGGAATAAAACAGGGACTGAACATTGAACGTGAATATCGTTTTCAAAAATTTAGAAATAAATATTCAAATGCAATTATATATAAAAGTATTCGTTACTAATGGTATATTAGTAATAATATTTCAAAAACTGTTTCCATGCATAAAAATAAAATAAAAGTTTTATTTCAATATATTTCACTAAACATTATTTGTTAAAGATCTGTATTGATTTTGGCTTGTAACGTAGATATATGAGGTCGTATTCACGTTTTTATCAATATAAGTAAACAAATAGGCTTTTCATTTACTTTATTCTGTGTTCGGTAACAAATCTACAAAATATCAACATTCTTTCTCTCTATAAAAAATTCACAATTTATTTCTAAGTCTGTATTGAAACTGATTGGTTTTTTTTGCACCCGCACATAAATTTTTGCTTGCAATTTCAACCTTTCTTTTAAAAAAACAATATTGGCGCAAGACTTCTATAGTCATGTTCAAAAAGTGTGTCCTGTTCGGAACAGAGTTGAAAAGTATTTTTGCAAATTTACTCGGTCTTGTATAAAACATAGGAGTTGAGTAGCTATGACATAAAATTTTCCTGATCGGGACACACTTTTTGAACACGACTTATGTTATTATTCTACAATTTTTTTCTATTACTTCCAATCAGTGTTAAATTCTAATATTTCAAATAGTGGATATCATGTGTATTAGAATATGTAATATCAAATTATGGCTGCATTTACTAATTCAAGGGTTTTACACTTTTTGAGTAAA
>AGDA01061932.1:0-10208 GCA_000281935.1 Mengenilla moldrzyki | reverse complement strand
CCTTATTACAGTATACATACGTCATTTATTAAACATTTAAGATATAAGAATTGTACTGTTTAAAAAATGTTTATTGTATTTATGAATTTTTTTAAGAGTCAACTAAAAAGTAAACTAATATTACTGAAATTTAAAAATATACAAATTCTAAAAATTTATAAACGTATTTATAATATTAATAAATGTGTTGCCTTGTTCTATTTCTATTAACTTTTCATATATTCAACGAACTTTTTTATAAAATACACGTACTTTTTTTTTACTCTATTAAGAAAAAATTCTCCGTATAAATTACTTTCATTATTTTCGCCTAAGATCAATTGACATCAAAGCTAATAATTCAAAAATTGAAGAAGTTTGAAAAATCGCTGTTTACAATGGTATCCCCATAAAGTTACAAACAATACGATGAAAAGCTGGAAATAATGATACGAATTAACTACGAAAACCAATAACTTAATGTTTTTTAACGTTTAGTTTACTTTTCAGGCGCATATACAGTATCTGATTATATTAAACAAACCTAGATATAACATCTAAAAACGTCACCATTTTTTTTCAATGCCACTAACATAACCTATAAATTAAGAAACTTAACCCATTTGCGGTCAAAAAAAATTATTATTTTTTAAGATTAAAATAAAACAGTACTGTGACTTTTTATAAATTTAATTTTCTAATTCTCAAAAAAGATTTTCGCCTATGCTATGAGAAGTAACATTATAAAAGTTTACAACATTCTCGAAAATATATTAGTTTTGATACTTGTAGTTATTTGAATTTGTATGTGAAAACTCGTAAGAAATAACACCCCCTTTTTACATAAAAGTTAAAAAGAATGATAAATTTCAGTTAAAATAATGGTATTCTTAAAAGTTTTCTCACAGAAACACAGATACGCCAACTTCATTTCGCCGAGTTTTAAAAAGTTCCAAGCACTGCAAGACGCTTTGATCATTTTCAAAATTGACATCATTCAATGATGAAAATTACATTGGATAACGCAACGTTGCAATTATCTGTGCTAAAAGCACCGACTTATAAAAATGGACTGCTCGTCTAATGCTTTTCTTGTTAGCCGCCATGAATGCACCTCTTACAAACTGCATCGACGTCTATTTAATATTTTAAAATTTTAAAATTTTGAATTTTGAATTGATTACTTAATACGAATAAAATAAAAAATGTGAAGTTTGTGGTACAACTTAAACAATAATTTTTTAAAATAAGATCATTTCTTTAATAGATGTTTGCATTATTCTTAAAATTAGATTTCTAACATCAACCGTTTGTAACGGAATTCTTAAAAAACATGGCGAATACCATTTCGCGCAGCCACAAAACATAAGAAGTCTATTCATGTTGGCTGACAAGAAAAGCATTAGACGAGCATTCCATTTCTATAAGTCCGTAGCTAAAAGAAACACTATTTTCTGTAATGGCAACTGTTTACTTTCTATTAAAAGAAGATACTTCTTTTAATAGACTAATACCAACTTAATTTTTTTGTTTTTTTTCCTATAAAAGAAAGTCAATGTATCTGTGTTTTTGATGATTTTATTGTACAATTATAAATGTTTATCCATTTATGCCTAGCTTTTCCGCCCATTTCAAATCTTGAAAATCTATATGGAAATCAAATGAAATAAGTATAAAACTTGTGAAGGAAAATTGAAGAAAAATCTCTTTTAAAATCAATATTGAATTGTTTCAATTTTTTTCATGTGTTTTTATAAATTATTTTTATGAAATTAATATCATTTTTAGTTGGCAAACCATTTGAAATAGTATGAAAAACAAAAAAGGTTTATTTTTTAACATATGAAGTGTAAAGAAAAAAATTATTTTTTACGTATTAAAAGAGTTCATTTTGTAAAAAATATGGAAATGGAAATATTATAAAGACAAATTACTCAGATCGGCAAAGCGTTCCTTTATATTTCCCTTTAAAACTTGATGGCGCCACTCTATTCTAACTGTAAGTGCTCAAGGTTGTTGTTTAAAATAATTTCCCCAAAAAGACTTTACTTTTTTTGAATAAATATCAAAGAAAGTTGGAAGAACAATTGATGAAATGAATTTTTTGGTATATTTATTTCTTTTGCAATTTCCGTCGACGAAATATTATAAAAAACAAAAATTTTTTTTTGGCAACATTGGGGAATGTTTACTAAAAGATACCGCCACTTTTGTTTAAGTTTCTACCAACATAAAAATGAAAGGAATTTAAAAAAAAATTACCGATCTGAGTAATCTGTGCTATAAAAAACATGAAAAAATGAAAAAAGCACTTTTTTTACTTCCACATTGAATCCTTATTGTTTCAGTATTAAATAATTAGACGTTGAATGAAAATATAAAAAAAATCTAATATATTTTAATTCTTTCAGTGTTGTGAAAAATAGATGCCTTCAATGCAATAAGAGTTGGATGTATCGTTCACAGGTACTAAAACTGCTAAACAAACATCAAAAAATTGACAGCAAACGGGTTAAATATTTTGTAAACATTGCAATTGAGATATATAGACTAGTCGTAAATTCAAATTCATAGCAAGAATTAAAATTGTAGAGAAAGAAAACTACATATTTTATACAGGATTAAATCACATATCCATAAATTAATAATAACACTAAGTCGTGAATTCTGAATTGTATATATGAGAATAATATAGCCATCGTTCAAAAGTAAACAACTTTATTCACATTAGTGAATCGCTAACATTAAAAATAAAGAAACGGTCAAAAAAGAAAATTTATATAACGAAACACTAAAAAAACATTAAATAAAGTAAAAAATTTCGAAAAAAAATTAACAAAACATAGCGCTTCTACATCAGTACTTTACTATCAGAGACGAAAATTTGCACTTATTGCAAAACAATCAGTCTATAAAATTTAGAAAAAAAATCTACTAGTATAAAAATTTAGTCCAAAAATTTAATATAAAAATAAGTTCTAAAAGTAGAAAATTATCGTAGTCTACATAATATCAATTACACCAGTCGATAAATATCAAACACTTTGAAGATTACTAGGTGAATTCTATAAGTTTAGGTTTAGGTTTACTACAGTGGTGTCCAACCCACGGACCGCATGCGGCCCTTTTAAAGAGTTTTTGTGGCCCAATCAAAGTTTTTAACTGCTTATACTATTTTAAATATGTGAAAAAATCAACTAAATTATCTGTTAATATTAAAAAAAATTCAAGTAAAATATAAAAAAGTGTGCAACATTAATTGTAAGGTAATAAAATATTTTAAAAGTTGTACGACAAAATATTTTAAATTATTTTTTGTTTTATATTGATATGTTCGGCCTACCTTAGTTTAGTAATTTCTTATTTGGTCCACTAACCTTTTTCGGTTGGACACCCCTGGTTTACTAGATGAACTATCAACCAAGAAATCAAAAACTGTTTCCAAAAACGTCATCATTTTTTCTTTGATATTTGTTTAAAATTGGGTCAAATATTTGAAATTTGAAAGACATTTTCGTGTCTAATAAATATCAACATATTGAAAAAATTTTACATTAGTTTCCTATTAGATATGAAAATTTTCAACAATTCAGCAACGTACTATTTATTTTTTAATATGAAAAACTTAAAAATTTATAGTTCAGTCAAAATGATGTATACATGATTTTTATATGATGGAAATTTTATGAATTTGATAATAATGTAAAAAATAATGTATGAATATTACAAATGTATACCACAAAAAAGAAACCTTTCAATTAACACATATTTTAATAAAAGTATCAACGGAAAAACAAGTTCCACTTTTAAGGAAAAAAATTGGCATTTTATTGTAGAAAACATGTAGATTATTTCAGTATTATACAGAATATATTATTCACGTAAAATTAAAAAATTTCAAGATGTATTACATATATAATCAAGTAAAATTTCAATATGTATTACTCAATGGGCGACCGTCTTAAGCCGTCTTCGAAAAGTAATCCACCATGTTCGAAAAGAAATCACGATACATCCACGATACATCCACGATACATCCACGATACATCGTGAAGGTTAAAAACCGTGTTTTTTTTTCGAGATGCATAAAGATCGATGAAGATTTGTCAAGATTTGTGCGATCTGTATGACCAACATTTTAAGATTTACATATACAAAAATTGGTTGTTTGAAAGCTCAATCTTAATGAACCGTGATTAATCGGGTTTAGGGAGTTTTCGAAGACGGCTTTAGTGTCTAATAAAAATTGCTCTAAATGGATCAAAAAAAGTCAAATACTTTTCATCAAATTTAGCTCCGTTATTATTCAGCAAAAAACATTTCACTTTTTTTATATATATTTTCAACTATATTTGAATTGTATAAATTAACATAAGTTCACTGAGTCAAATTCACCTGTAATTGAGTGCAAAAATTTGTATATTTCACATAAATTTGCGTAAAATCTGTAAATTGGTGACCAGTTTTCAGTTGAATTTGACCAGTTTTGGTACATTGGACAGTGTCAAAAACACCTGTTGTTTTCAAGTTGTATTTCCTAAATGATACGAGTTTCTGTACAAATTTTAATCTCTGATAATATTAAAATCAGACGAAAACTTAAAAAATTGCACTGTTCCTTTTTTGCAGCTCATAAAAGATTAAAATTTCAAAATAAAAAAATCGGCCCAATTTTGTACACAAATTGCGAGAAAAGGCCACTGGAAATTTGAACTCTGCGTTTCTCAGTAGGGCCGTTTGCGGATGCGGTTCCGCTTCGCTTGCGTAGTCTTTGGTCTCTTATTACCATTTTGGCCAAAATTATTACTACTCTTACTACTAGCACGCAAGATCGACTTACCCGAACGACTGCAATCCGAACATGTGATCAGTTCTTCGTTCTTCTTGCCGGCCGCATCAGAACCGTCACCGGTACAGAAGTCACAATAAGTTTTGGGAGCGGCTGAAGAGCTGGACGTTGTTGCCGGCGGTACAATCATCGAATGTGTTGTTGGCGGTATCATGGAAGGGGGCTGTGATGAAGGCGGTGCTAGCGTCGAACTAGATCCCGGAGACGGCCCCATTGGCATTTGACTTGGTCCAAGACTGTATGGAGGCATTTGGCTTACAGGAGGGGCAGAATAGTGCCCATGGGCAACTGGATGATGGTCAGGAGTCAGTAAAGGTGGATGGTTCTGAGGTACAGGCGCCGAACTCGCCATGTTTGGCAACCGTTCCGGAACCAGAACCGGCATTTGTGGCTCGTCAAATGGTGAGTTGTGCGGCTCTATTGGACCTGATGGCAGATTAGGAGCGAGCGTAGGCGGAGTCGATACACGACTTTGACTTGGTAAAGAAGCATGATGAGGGTGTGGCATTTGTGAGTGATACATTGGATTTGTGGACGTAGGAGGTTGAGTTAGCTGTGTTTGAACAGGTAAAGGAGCCGCCGACATTGATAAATGTGGTGGATGCGATTGATGGGAAGGTGGCATCGAACTAGTATGATGTGGATTTTGTCGACCACCCCGCCTTGGTGAACCTAAACCAATGTAAAGCCGACATATAAACAAGAAAATAATTTTAATTAAACCATTTTAAAACAGTTACACAAAAAACAATATTTGTACGTAAATATAAAATCTGTTATTGATTCAACAAAAATTGAAATGACAATTGAATTTACAAAACACATTGTAAAATCGGTTAAAACACATTAAATTTTTGTGTAAAAATTATACAAAATTATAACGATTTTATAAGTCGTAGACGTTGCAACTTCTAACAATTTTTTTTATTGAATCAATAATAGTATTATAACCACAGATTACCCAGATCGCCAAAACCTTCTCTTATATTTCCTTTTAAAACTTAATGGCTCTGCTGTATTTTTTCTATGAATTACCGGCGTTGCCGTCAGAAATATTTTTTTATAAATATTTTCTTTTTTTTGAACAAACTTTAAAGGATAAAGGAATAAAGGAATTGATAAAGGAAGTTTTTATAACATTTATTTATTTTGAAATTGCCATCGAAAAAATTTTATGAAAAACAAATGTGTAATTTTTTGGCAACACTGTGAAGGTTCTGTTAAAAGATACCACCACTTTTTTTAAAACTTGTACCAACATAGAATTAAAGAGAAATTAGAAAAAAAAATCCTTTGCCGATCTGGGTAATCTGCGATTATAACTAAAACATAAGTCGTGTTCAAAAAGTCTGTCCCGAACGGGACAATTTTACGTCATAGCTACTTAGGATTACTCAACTCCTATGTTTTCGTACAAGACCGAGTAAGTTTGCAAAAATACTTTTTAATTTTGTTCCGAACAGGACAGACTTTTTGAACACGACTATAAAAACAATGAAATGTGTAATAGATTCAATAATACTTTTTATTAAATTAATGATAAAATAAAAACCAAGTGTTTCAATTTTTTTAGTACTACGATTTAATTTAGACAAAGCAAAAATTGTTCAGAAAAGTACTCAATTTAATATTAGTCTGTATTTTAAAATTGAATTAAGCTGTTTAAGTTAGCATTTCTTTGAAAGTTTTTGCGTAATTACATTATAAAAGAAAACATACAACTTTAAAATATTTCTATAACATAATTTTATGCAAATAAATATAGCTCCATAGAATCAACGTTTAGAAAATTTTCCCAACACTCCTACTTGTTTCATTAAATCAAACGTTATGGATAGTATCTCCAAAAGTTCAAGGGTCTAAATATTTTAATGTGTATTTTTGCTATAAGTATTCACTTCCGTTTGGGCTGTATTAAATACGTATGTTGCGAACGCGATATTAATTTTAATAAACACTTTTTATTGTAAAAAACACATATATTTACACGAAGAAAGTTACTATTAATAAACGTTTTAATTGTTACTTTGTAACAATTAAAATGCTTAGTTTTTTTTTAGAAAGGAAATATACCTTTTTGCAGAAGTCCCCACATAAAGAAATATATATGTGTTTTCTTTTGTGATATATCATTCATTCGAGTTTTTATATTAATAAGAAAAACAATAAAAAAAATTTTAAAAAATGTGTTAGTCCGGTAATTAAAATAAAATGCGGTGGAATGCGCGGCCGAGCGCATTCCAAGCAAAAATATATCCGGATAATTCCGGAAAATTCGAAGCCGGAAATGAGCTCATCAAATTATTACACGTAAATGAAACGGTAAGCACAAATGAGAGTTTAGCGAATCATATGAAGATGTAGTGGGAACTCTGAAGTGTTTATCATCATTTTATTACAATTTGAACATTCCTCCTTTATCAACCATTTAAACTATTTTAGAAAAAGCTTCCAAATGCCACTTATTGTAAGTACTTTGCTTAAATATTTATAATGTAATAAATAATTACGTGGTGCTTCGTGGTATTTTTCGAAATCAAATGAGCCAGACGTCGCTGAAGTTATCGAACCTGATGACGGCTGCGACGTGTTACCTAAACTACCCTGTAAAGTGCCACTAGAAGCCGACTGTGTCATTTGAGACTCGAACGCATGTGCTACTTTTTTACGTCCTCTGCCAGACGTCTTACCACGTTTTGTAGAAGCCGATTCAAAACCACTACCACGATTCTAAAGTTTAAAACATATTCTATTATTATAAACAGAATCCTTTTTTTAACCATTTAGTTCAGTAGTTAAAGTTTTAACCCAGGAGTAAGAAATCTGTTTAGCAACGAACGTATCAAATTCCAAAATATTTTGGCGAGCCAAAATTCCACTCCTTAATAGTATTCGGAATTGAATTCATACTATAAACATCAGATAACAAAAATACAAATTTTGAAAAAACCGATTACATTCAAAACAATAAAAAAAGAATGAGAAATAAATATGTATACGTGAAGATTACAATGCGAAAATTGGCTCTTTTATCTGGCCACAAGATGATCGATGTTACACTGAGAGAAGTATCTAAAGAGTGAATTCTTTAAAGAGATTCTTTAACAATTACAAAAAAAAGTTCATTGCGGTAAAAGATATTTCTTTAATATTTAAAGAATATTCCTTTAACTGTGATTCTTTAACTACTAAATATATATATATATATATATAAGGAGAAAGATCTATTCTTTCGTCTTGTAGTGTAAATAGTTTTTTTTATGGAAAAGCGTTTTTTGTTCTATTGAACGAAAACGCAAGTTTCTTTTCGCGAGCTGTAGAGTGAGGAAAGTGGGAGATTCGCGTTTTCAAGGTATTCGTGTAACATAACGAGAACGGAGATCTTAACTTGGACATTTTTTGCTTTGCTCTCGTTCAGATCGGTTGATTTTTTTTTGTTTTTGACAATTTCTCTTTAATATTTCGACCTTCAAGTTAGGCGCGCTACCTTGAAGATCGAAATATAGTAGCGGGAGACCCATAGGTAGGGAGCAAAAATATTTATGAAAAATTTCACTCTCGGTTAAACATTCATACTTGAGACTCTGAACTGAATGATTTGAAATTGAAATTTTTTTTAGAATTAATTTAGTTCACTAGAAATGAGCCTGCTGAAGGGCAAGTTTTTGCGGGCTTCATCGTAGGGTTTCTGTAGCTTGTTTTCACTAGAAATAGGCCTGCTGAAGCGCAAGTTTTTGCGGGCTTCATCGTAGGGGTTTAAATTTACATTAATTATAATATTAAATTGACAAGCGTATCTTAATTGCTTATATTATGGTAATATTTTTTTTGGGTTATGGTTGACGAAAATTTCCGGAAGCAATTGTTCGCTTAGGCGGGATTTCGTTGACCTACTTGTACCGCAGATGTATTCGAACCAGAATAGCGTCTCCTGCACCGACTTAAAAACGCAAAACATACTATTAAACTGTTGCGATTTGTGAGGTCGTGCCCCTCACGTTAATAAAAACGGCGCAGACAGGATAGCGTTCCTGTTGCTAACAAAAACGCTCTACGGGGTATGCTTCTTCGAACTACCCATTAGTGAGGTTGTGCCCATGTTATGCCTCACATGAGCAAAAATGGCACAGATAGGATAGCGTTCTTGCTGGAAAAAAAAAACGCCGGACAAGCTAGTGTCTAAAGCGAAGCTAATGCCTATGTCTGAATGATTCTGAAGGCGATTTTACCGACACTTGTACCTCAGATAAAAGTAACACACAACGTAATGTCTATTTGAGTAGAAGTAGGAGTCCCAAGGTGGATTCTGGTTCAATGATGACGAAAAGCCAATTATTGATTAAATGCTCTGGCTAGGAATTAGTTCCAAAGGCTTGGAGCAAAACGGCTTCTGAGGGCCCGAAAATCCATCCTACGGGCTCCGCTATTTTGGGTTTTGCGCGCCGGGTTTTGTTTATTAAGAGACCCCCCCCCTCTAAAGACCCATCACAATATATATATAATTTAGATGCGCCACTTTTGTTTATTAAATTGGTGCACTGTTTAAATGTGTTTTCGAAAAAAAATGTAAATTTGGCAGCAAAGTGTTTCATCCTTATTAAATAATTTACAATTTAAAGCAATCTTCTTCAAAACGTAAAAATTACTTTTTTATTCTTTAAAATTTTTATTTATTGGGTAAAAATCAGTTTAGTTTTCAAACGATTTTGCTCTGTCAACCATTTATTTTCACAGTGGTATTACTGTGAGTTCACAAATGTGAACGTCACCATCATAGTGATATCACTGTGAAAAATTATTCTACGTTTACTGTGAGAACAGAGTGGTCTTATTGTGAGATCACAGTGATTCTCTCACAGAGAACTCTCACACTGATATCACAATGAAAAAATTATTCAAAGTTCAACTCAGATACTAACCTCACAATGATATCGCTGTGATATCACCCTCACTTTATTCTCACATTTGGTTGGCAGGATCTTTTAAAGGATACACATCGCTTTTTTAGGTTTTAAATAATTTAGTATTATAACTTATACGAATACCTTCTTTAAGTTTCAAAAATTTGTTTTAATAGGTACAAGCCATTTCTTTAGTTTTTAATAAATTTTTTTGAAATGCTTTCAAATAAATTCTATAGACGTCAAAGAATTTTCTTTAAAAGCTAAACATTATTTCTTTAATTTTAAAAGAATTTTTCTTTAATTCCTTTAAGCCTTAAAGAATTTTTTTTAAATAATAATTAAAAACAAAATTTTAAGTTTTATCAAAAAATTCTTTTATTATTAAAGAATAAAATTTAAAGAATAAATTCGGTCGTGATTAAAGAATTTTTTCTTTATTGTCATATTTTAAAGAATCATTCTTTAAGGATAAAAGG